>JAMJFZ010000134.1:0-88258 GCA_026225945.1 Cricetomys ansorgei
TTTCCTGTCTGCAAACACCCAAGTCACTCTCAGGCACGTATGTGTTTTTTCCCCTGCCTGTCTGAGCTAGGCAGACATGCAACTCAGAGCTCTCTGAAGACAGTCGAGGGGACCCAGGAAAACTCTAGACAAAAGGTACAACACACTTCTCACCGGTCCCACCAAGGTGGCCCTCCTCAGTGACCTCTTCACAGGAAGCTCCCTCAAGGTGCCTTCATCGTATCTGAATAGGGGCGGACGCCCAAGGCCCAGGCACCAGAGCCCCCAGAGCACTCGTGTGAATGAATCAGCTTGACCACCGGGCTATATGCTAATCAACAACAAAGTCAAACACATCCCCCAGCCTCACAAGCAGGGATTCTACCCCCCACCCCCATCTGTCTCTGTTTCTCTCTGTGTCTCTTTGTATCTCTCACCTGTCACTTCCCCAGACGGAGATATTCCCAGCCCCATCCTCTCTTTCTCAGAACCTCTCCCTACATCAACCTTTCCTTCTCCCTACCTCTTTCCTATATACAGTGCCAGCCAGGGAGTATCCGGGGCACACAGGCCTGTCTGGTACCAGACCATACACCCTGTTCCCTGGGGAAACGCACACCACCACCCAACAGGAACCTGTCCTTCCTTCCAGGAGCCGACAGAGGGTCCAGAAGCCACCTCCACAAGCCTGAGGACTTCCAGGATGCCCTCTAGAAACAGACCGCTTTGGCTGCCTCCCGGAGTAGACCCAGTCCATGCTTTCCTACTCTCCCTCTCTGCCATGCCTCAGCAAGGCAGCCTCCCACATGCTGCAAAGGGAGGTAGCTAGCTAGCTACCTTGAGCCAGGCAGGCGTGTTGCCAGTTCTCAGAGGTGCCACACCTGCCACTCCAGGATGTGTCTTGCCACCTCCCATACCATTCCCATGCCACATGTCTCATCTGCAGGCCAGGCCTAGTCATAGGCACTAACAGCAATCCCGGCAGGGATCCGTCCCTATCCCACCCCCACCTGAGCTGCCGGTGAGGGACGGGGCCCCAGGGTCTTCCCCTTCAAACTCACTTGTTTCTTCCCCTTCGCTCCGGGCTGACCACCAGTGACTGCCACACACCTGGACCCCTGTGGCGCTGCCTCTGGGCTCCCTGGGGCCTGACTTCCTCTCCAGTGGACTCATCAGGCATGAACACAAACACTCACAAGCATGGCCCAAAACTCCCAGGCCCACACAAACACACACATACACACACATACTTATAGCACTCTAATCACAACACAAAGGGTCTTCTTGGACCCCAGACTGCTGTCTGTTCATTCCTAGAGCGTCCTCTAACTAACAGTTCTTCACTCCGACATCCCTGAACACGGAGAAGAGCAGGACAACGGGTTTGTCCACCCTGCGACCTGGGTCGTCCTTCTCCCCGGCGGCTAGGCAAGCCGATTTCCTCAGGCGAACCCCAAAGCGGGCCGCCTGCCTAGGTGTTGGGCATCCACGGGACGGGGATTATTACGGGATGCAGGGAATCCTTCAGTCCACACTCCACTCTGGCTGCATCTCCTAAGACTCACCCTGAGCCACACACTAGCCTGGCTTGGGACAACCGACTCCACACAACCAGGTGGTCTCTGTCCTTGCTGTGACTCCCAGTCTGCCTGTAAGACTCTGGTCACGTGGCTGTAGTGTAGATAAATTTGCCAACGGGGCCTGGTCCCTCAACTTCACCTGCAGTCCTACTCTAACAGAACCCAATGCCCAAAGAACCAAAAAAACCTACAGACAACCACCAATACAGACAAAAAGATAGGGGGAAGAAAAATGAACTGCAAAGAAAGAAATCAGGAAGGCAGAGAGAACTAGAGGCAGACAGAGAAGAGAGAGGACTGGAGGCAATGAGGATCACAAGGATGCAGTGAAATGGATACATGTCCTTTGGTGACACTGGCTGCCTGGCCCTGACAGCCTGAGAACAGACCTCTGGAGATTCTGGGGAGGGGTTCTCAAGGTGTGGGGGAGGCCACTGTGTGAGATGTGGGTGCTCTGGCGAGCCTCGGCTAAAAGCAAGGGGGCCGTCCACATTGGGCTCATGCACTCTGGCGGCCCCCACTAGGTCCACAGCCTCAACCCAGACACAGCCCCTGACCCAGGGTCCCCGGCAGGGAGATCCTCTCATCCAAGCAGACAAGGCTGGGACAGGACCCGGGAGGAGGTGCTTCCCTCCTGGAGCAGGCCAGGCCCCTGGTCCTGGCTACCTCTGGGGCGCGGGCGATGTGGCCTCCCAGGCTACGGGACACCCGCATCCTGTTTTCTCCCACGGCTCTCTCCTGGGCGGCCAAGTCTGATGGAGGGAGACCCACTAGTCCTTCCTGTGCAGCCTTGACTAGGCCGTGATTAGCCTGCTTGCCTCCATGTTCAGGTGCAGCACAGGTACCTGGCAGGCGGGATCAGGATAACCATTCCGCTTGATGGCAGTAGTGCACCTAGATAGCCAACTACCTCAGGCTTCACTTCCACTACCTCCGCCCATCCGTGAGGGAGAAAGTTTTGAAGGGAAACAGAAGAGCCATACGCTGGCTCAGTTACCGCAACCCTGTGTCGTGATATGCTGGAGGGTGAGGGGCTTCTTGCTCCCAGGGGCATGGGGTGTGTAAGGTGGCGAGCCTAGAACCTGAGTGTCGCAGACCACGCTGGGGAGCAGGGCAAAGGGGTTGGGAGGATGTGGCTTCTATTAAGGAATGCCATGCCGAACTCCAAGCCATTCTAGAGAATGGTGCTAGAGAGTCCCTGAGGGTCCTGTCGGATGAGACCCTAGACGGAATCCTAGGAGAACCTCATGGCAAAGTGGACCACGGTGGAGAACCCTCAGACTTAAAAACGTGGACTCCAGGACCTGGGGACCAGGGGCCTAGGGGACCAGGGGACCCGGAGCTGAATCCTGATTGACCCCTTGCTGCCCAGCCAGGATCCAGCTGCTTTGGACTGAACTCCCCCCATCTGCAAGACCACTAGGGCTGACTTGCAGGACTTGTGTGTGCTAACTCTGTGGGAGCCTGTCCACAACAGTGTCCCAGGTCAAGGCCACCTGCCAAAGACCCTCACCCTACCCTACCCCATCCCCTGGCAGCCTGACCCTTGGCTGGTAGGGCAGCAGGATCCTGTTGTAGCAGAGATCAGGACACACGGGAGGGTAGGTAGATGCCTTGGTCAGGAGAGAACACCTCCCCTCCCGAAGGGGTCCTAGGAAGGCCAGCAAGGCCTTCCCACCTGGCAGAAAGAGGCTCAGCCTGGGAAGCAGACCAGTGTGCAAGACAGCTGTGTGCGCTTGGGAGGGCCCCGGTCTCTGACTTTGATTGATGGGAGATGAGAAGGGCCGCCCAAAACCTCGACTCTTTCAGGAAGAGGGCGCTCAGGTGCCCTGCCATCAGGGTTCAGATGGAGGCTGAGGCCATCACCCCCAGAAGGGTTCACCAAGTGCCGGGGACATCCACAGCCTCACCTGAAGAGGCAGGCCGCCCAGGAAGAAGTCTGAAGAAGCCCATCTCATCTGTCCTCTGGCCTACCAGGCCCCGGCATGGGGCCCCGGCCCACCCGTCTCCTAGGCATTGCCGGGCAACCATTATGAGCTCTCTCTGGGCCTGTCACAACCACACTCTCCCCGTCAGCCCCACCCCCTCACCCCCAACCCACACCAACCAGCAGGCACCCCTCAGGGTCCTGGGTGCCCTTTCCTGTCTGCAAACACCCAAGTCACTCTCAGGCACGTATGTGTTTTTCCCCTGCCTGTCTGAGCTAGGCAGACATGCAACTCAGAGCTCTCTGAAGACAGTCGAGGGGACCCAGGAAACTCTAGACAAAAGGTACAACACACTTCTCACCGGTCCCACCAAGGTGGCCCTCCTCAGTGACCTCTTCACAGGAAGCTCCCTCAAGGTGCCTTCATCGTATCTGAATAGGGGCGGACGCCCAAGGCCCAGGGACCAGAGCCCCCAGAGCACTCGTGTGAATGAATCAGCTTGACCACCGGGCTATATGCTAATCAACAACAAAGTCAAACACATCCCCCAGCCTCACAAGCAGGGATTCTACCCCCCACCCCCATCTGTCTCTGTTTCTCTCTGTGTCTCTTTGTATCTCTCTCCTGTCACTTCCCCAGACGGAGATATTCCCGCCCCATCCTCTCTTTCTCAGAACCTCTCCCTACATCAACCTTTCCTTCTCCCTACCTCTTTCCTATATACAGTGCCAGCCAGGGAGTATCCGGGGCACACAGGCCTGTCTGGTACCAGACCATACACCCTGTTCCCTGGGGAAACGCACACCACCACCCAACAGGAACCTCTCCTTCCTTCCAGGAGCCGACAGAGGGTCCAGAAGCCACCTCCACAAGCCTGAGGACTTCCAGGATGCCCTCTAGAAACAGACCGCTTTGGCTGCCTCCCGGAGTAGACCCAGTCCATGCTTTCCTACTCTCCCTCTCTGCCATGCCTCAGCAAGGCAGCCTCCCACATGCTGCAAAGGGAGGTAGCTAGCTAGCTACCTGGAGCCAGGCAGGCGTGTTGCCAGTTCTCAGAGGTGCCACACCTGCCACTCCAGGATGTGTCTTGCCACCTCCCATACCATTCCCATGCCACATGTCTCATCTGCAGGCCAGGCCTAGTCATAGGCACTAACAGCAATCCCGGCAGGGATCCGTCCCTATCCCACCCCCACCTGAGCTGCCGGTGAGGGACGGGGCCCCAGGGTCTTCCCCTTCAAACTCACTTGTTTCTTCCCCTTCGCTCCGGGCTGACCACCAGGACTGCCACTCACCTGGACCCCTGTGGCGCTGCCTCTGGGCTCCCTGGGGCCTGACTTCCTCTCCAGTGGACTCATCAGGCATGAACACAAACACTCACAAGCATGGCCCAAAACTCCCAGGCCCACACAAACACACACATACACACACATACTTATAGCACTCTAATCACAACACAAAGGGTCTTCTTGGACCCCAGACTGCTGTCTGTTCATTCGAGAGCGTCCTCTAACTAACAGTTCTTCACTCCGACATCCCTGGACGCGGAAGAGCAGGACAACGGGTTTGTCCACCCTGCGACCTGGGTCGTCCTTCTCCCCGGCGGCTAGGCAAGCCGATTTCCTCAGGCGAACCCCAAAGCGGGCCGCCTGCCTAGGTGTTGGGCAAACCACGGGACGGGGATTATTACGGGATGCAGGGAATCCTTCAGTCCACACTCCACTCTGGCTGCATCTCCTAAGACTCACCCTGAGCCACACACTAGCCTGGCTTGGGACAACCGACTCCACACAACCAGGTGGTCTCTGTCCTTGCTGTGACTCCCAGTCTGCCTGTAAGACTCTGGTCACGTGGCTGTAGTGTAGATAAATTTGCCAACGGGGCCTGGTCCCTCAACTTCACCTGCAGTCCTACTCTAACAGAACCCAATGCCCAAAGAACCAAAAAAACCTACAGACAACCACCAATACAGACAAAAAGATAGGGGGAAGAAAAATGAACTGCAAAGAAAGAAATCAGGAAGGCAGAGAGAACTAGAGGCAGACAGAGAAGAGAGAGGACTGGAGGCAATGAGGATCACAAGGATGCAGTGAAATGGATACATGTCCTTTGGTGACACTGGCTGCCTGGCCCTGACAGCCTGAGAACAGACCTCTGGAGATTCTGGGGAGGGGTTCTCAAGGTGTGGGGGAGGCCACTGTGTGAGATGTGGGTGCTCTGGCGAGCCTCGGCTAAAAGCAAGGGGGCCGTCCACATTGGGCTCATGCACTTTGGCGGCCCCCACTAGGTCCACAGCCTCAACCCAGACACAGCCCCTGACCCAGGGTCCCCGGCAGGGAGATCCTCTCATCCAAGCAGACAAGGCTGGGACAGGACCCGGGAGGAGGTGCTTCCCTCCTGGAGCAGGCCAGGCCCCTGGTCCTGGCTACCTCTGGGGCGCGGGCGATGTGGCCTCCCAGGCTACGGGACACCCGCATCCTGTTTTCTCCCACGGCTCTCTCCTGGGCGGCCAAGTCTGATGGAGGGAGACCCACTAGTCCTTCCTGTGCAGCCTTGACTAGGCCGTGATTAGCCTGCTTGCCTCCATGTTCAGGTGCAGCACAGGTACCTGGCAGGCGGGATCAGGATAACCATTCCGCTTGATGGCAGTAGTGCACCTAGATAGCCAACTACCTCAGGCTTCACTTCCACTACCTCCGCCCATCCGTGAGGGAGAAAGTTTTGAAGGGAAACAGAAGAGCCATACGCTGGCTCAGTTACCGCAACCCTGTGTCGTGATATGCTGGAGGGTGAGGGGCTTCTTGCTCCCAGGGGCATGGGGTGTGTAAGGTGGCGAGCCTAGAACCTGAGTGTCGCAGACCACGCTGGGGAGCAGGGCAAAGGGGTTGGGAGGATGTGGCTTCTATTAAGGAATGCCATGCCGAACTCCAAGCCATTCTAGAGAATGGTGCTAGAGAGTCCCTGAGGGTCCTGTCGGATGAGACCCTAGACGGAATCCTAGGAGAACCTCATGGCAAAGTGGACCACGGTGGAGAACCCTCAGACTTAAAAACGTGGACTCCAGGACCTGGGGACCAGGGGCCTAGGGGACCAGGGGACCCGGAGCTGAATCTTGATTGACCCCTTGCTGCCCAGCCAGGATCCAGCTGCTTTGGACTGAACTCCCCCCATCTGCAAGACCACTAGGGCTGACTTGCAGGACTTGTGTGTGCTAACTCTGTGGGAGCCTGTCCACAACAGTGTCCCAGGTCAAGGCCACCTGCCAAAGACCCTCACCCTACCCTACCCCATCCCCTGGCAGCCTGACCCTTGGCTGGTAGGGCAGCAGGATCCTGTTGTAGCAGAGATCAGGACACACGGGAGGGTAGGTAGATGCCTTGGTCAGGAGAGAACACCTCCCCTCCCGAAGGGGTCCTAGGAAGGCCAGCAAGGCCTTCCCACCTGGCAGAAAGAGGCTCAGCCTGGGAAGCAGACCAGTGTGCAAGACAGCTGTGTGCGCTTGGGAGGGCCCCGGTCTCTGACTTTGATTGATGGGAGATGAGAAGGGCCCCCGCCCAAAACCTCGACTCTTTCAGGAAGAGGGCGCTCAGGTGCCCTGCCATCAGGGTTCAGATGGAGGCTGAGGCCATCACCCCCAGAAGGGTTCACCAAGTGCCGGGGACATCCACAGCCTCACCTGAAGAGGCAGGCCGCCCAGGAAGAAGTCTGAAGAAGCCCATCTCATCTGTCCTCTGGCCTACCAGGCCCCGGCATGGGGCCCCGGCCCACCCGTCTCCTAGGCATTGCCGGGCAACCATTATGAGCTCTCTCTGGGCCTGTCACAACCACACTCTCCCCGTCAGCCCCACCCCCTCACCCCCAACCCACACCAACCAGCAGGCACCCCTCAGGGTCCTGGGTGCCCTTTCCTGTCTGCAAACACCCAAGTCACTCTCAGGCACGTATGTGTTTTTCCCCTGCCTGTCTGAGCTAGGCAGACATGCAACTCAGAGCTCTCTGAAGACAGTCGAGGGGACCCAGGAAACTCTAGACAAAAGGTACAACACACTTCTCACCGGTCCCACCAAGGTGGCCCTCCTCAGTGACCTCTTCACAGGAAGCTCCCTCAAGGTGCCTTCATCGTATCTGAATAGGGGCGGACGCCCAAGGCCCAGGGACCAGAGCCCCCAGAGCACTCGTGTGAATGAATCAGCTTGACCACCGGGCTATATGCTAATCAACAACAAAGTCAAACACATCCCCCAGCCTCACAAGCAGGGATTCTACCCCCCACCCCCATCTGTCTCTGTTTCTCTCTGTGTCTCTTTGTATCTCTCTCCTGTCACTTCCCCAGACGGAGATATTCCCGCCCCATCCTCTCTTTCTCAGAACCTCTCCCTACATCAACCTTTCCTTCTCCCTACCTCTTTCCTATATACAGTGCCAGCCAGGGAGTATCCGGGGCACACAGGCCTGTCTGGTACCAGACCATACACCCTGTTCCCTGGGGAAACGCACACCACCACCCAACAGGAACCTCTCCTTCCTTCCAGGAGCCGACAGAGGGTCCAGAAGCCACCTCCACAAGCCTGAGGACTTCCAGGATGCCCTCTAGAAACAGACCGCTTTGGCTGCCTCCCGGAGTAGACCCAGTCCATGCTTTCCTACTCTCCCTCTCTGCCATGCCTCAGCAAGGCAGCCTCCCACATGCTGCAAAGGGAGGTAGCTAGCTAGCTACCTGGAGCCAGGCAGGCGTGTTGCCAGTTCTCAGAGGTGCCACACCTGCCACTCCAGGATGTGTCTTGCCACCTCCCATACCATTCCCATGCCACATGTCTCATCTGCAGGCCAGGCCTAGTCATAGGCACTAACAGCAATCCCGGCAGGGATCCGTCCCTATCCCACCCCCACCTGAGCTGCCGGTGAGGGACGGGGCCCCAGGGTCTTCCCCTTCAAACTCACTTGTTTCTTCCCCTTCGCTCCGGGCTGACCACCAGGACTGCCACTCACCTGGACCCCTGTGGCGCTGCCTCTGGGCTCCCTGGGGCCTGACTTCCTCTCCAGTGGACTCATCAGGCATGAACACAAACACTCACAAGCATGGCCCAAAACTCCCAGGCCCACACAAACACACACATACACACACATACTTATAGCACTCTAATCACAACACAAAGGGTCTTCTTGGACCCCAGACTGCTGTCTGTTCATTCGAGAGCGTCCTCTAACTAACAGTTCTTCACTCCGACATCCCTGGACGCGGAAGAGCAGGACAACGGGTTTGTCCACCCTGCGACCTGGGTCGTCCTTCTCCCCGGCGGCTAGGCAAGCCGATTTCCTCAGGCGAACCCCAAAGCGGGCCGCCTGCCTAGGTGTTGGGCATCCACGGGACGGGGATTATTACGGGATGCAGGGAATCCTTCAGTCCACACTCCACTCTGGCTGCATCTCCTAAGACTCACCCTGAGCCACACACTAGCCTGGCTTGGGACAACCGACTCCACACAACCAGGTGGTCTCTGTCCTTGCTGTGACTCCCAGTCTGCCTGTAAGACTCTGGTCACGTGGCTGTAGTGTAGATAAATTTGCCAACGGGGCCTGGTCCCTCAACTTCACCTGCAGTCCTACTCTAACAGAACCCAATGCCCAAAGAACCAAAAAAACCTACAGACAACCACCAATACAGACAAAAAGATAGGGGGAAGAAAAATGAACTGCAAAGAAAGAAATCAGGAAGGCAGAGAGAACTAGAGGCAGACAGAGAAGAGAGAGGACTGGAGGCAATGAGGATCACAAGGATGCAGTGAAATGGATACATGTCCTTTGGTGACACTGGCTGCCTGGCCCTGACAGCCTGAGAACAGACCTCTGGAGATTCTGGGGAGGGGTTCTCAAGGTGTGGGGGAGGCCACTGTGTGAGATGTGGGTGCTCTGGCGAGCCTCGGCTAAAAGCAAGGGGGCCGTCCACATTGGGCTCATGCACTTTGGCGGCCCCCACTAGGTCCACAGCCTCAACCCAGACACAGCCCCTGACCCAGGGTCCCCGGCAGGGAGATCCTCTCATCCAAGCAGACAAGGCTGGGACAGGACCCGGGAGGAGGTGCTTCCCTCCTGGAGCAGGCCAGGCCCCTGGTCCTGGCTACCTCTGGGGCGCGGGCGATGTGGCCTCCCAGGCTACGGGACACCCGCATCCTGTTTTCTCCCACGGCTCTCTCCTGGGCGGCCAAGTCTGATGGAGGGAGACCCACTAGTCCTTCCTGTGCAGCCTTGACTAGGCCGTGATTAGCCTGCTTGCCTCCATGTTCAGGTGCAGCACAGGTACCTGGCAGGCGGGATCAGGATAACCATTCCGCTTGATGGCAGTAGTGCACCTAGATAGCCAACTACCTCAGGCTTCACTTCCACTACCTCCGCCCATCCGTGAGGGAGAAAGTTTTGAAGGGAAACAGAAGAGCCATACGCTGGCTCAGTTACCGCAACCCTGTGTCGTGATATGCTGGAGGGTGAGGGGCTTCTTGCTCCCAGGGGCATGGGGTGTGTAAGGTGGCGAGCCTAGAACCTGAGTGTCGCAGACCACGCTGGGGAGCAGGGCAAAGGGGTTGGGAGGATGTGGCTTCTATTAAGGAATGCCATGCCGAACTCCAAGCCATTCTAGAGAATGGTGCTAGAGAGTCCCTGAGGGTCCTGTCGGATGAGACCCTAGACGGAATCCTAGGAGAACCTCATGGCAAAGTGGACCACGGTGGAGAACCCTCAGACTTAAAAACGTGGACTCCAGGACCTGGGGACCAGGGGCCTAGGGGACCAGGGGACCCGGAGCTGAATCTTGATTGACCCCTTGCTGCCCAGCCAGGATCCAGCTGCTTTGGACTGAACTCCCCCCATCTGCAAGACCACTAGGGCTGACTTGCAGGACTTGTGTGTGCTAACTCTGTGGGAGCCTGTCCACAACAGTGTCCCAGGTCAAGGCCACCTGCCAAAGACCCTCACCCTACCCTACCCCATCCCCTGGCAGCCTGACCCTTGGCTGGTAGGGCAGCAGGATCCTGTTGTAGCAGAGATCAGGACACACGGGAGGGTAGGTAGATGCCTTGGTCAGGAGAGAACACCTCCCCTCCCGAAGGGGTCCTAGGAAGGCCAGCAAGGCCTTCCCACCTGGCAGAAAGAGGCTCAGCCTGGGAAGCAGACCAGTGTGCAAGACAGCTGTGTGCGCTTGGGAGGGCCCCGGTCTCTGACTTTGATTGATGGGAGATGAGAAGGGCCGCCCAAAACCTCGACTCTTTCAGGAAGAGGGCGCTCAGGTGCCCTGCCATCAGGGTTCAGATGGAGGCTGAGGCCATCACCCCCAGAAGGGTTCACCAAGTGCCGGGGACATCCACAGCCTCACCTGAAGAGGCAGGCCGCCCAGGAAGAAGTCTGAAGAAGCCCATCTCATCTGTCCTCTGGCCTACCAGGCCCCGGCATGGGGCCCCGGCCCACCCGTCTCCTAGGCATTGCCGGGCAACCATTATGAGCTCTCTCTGGGCCTGTCACAACCACACTCTCCCCGTCAGCCCCACCCCCTCACCCCCAACCCACACCAACCAGCAGGCACCCCTCAGGGTCCTGGGTGCCCTTTCCTGTCTGCAAACACCCAAGTCACTCTCAGGCACGTATGTGTTTTTCCCCTGCCTGTCTGAGCTAGGCAGACATGCAACTCAGAGCTCTCTGAAGACAGTCGAGGGGACCCAGGAAACTCTAGACAAAAGGTACAACACACTTCTCACCGGTCCCACCAAGGTGGCCCTCCTCAGTGACCTCTTCACAGGAAGCTCCCTCAAGGTGCCTTCATCGTATCTGAATAGGGGCGGACGCCCAAGGCCCAGGGACCAGAGCCCCCAGAGCACTCGTGTGAATGAATCAGCTTGACCACCGGGCTATATGCTAATCAACAACAAAGTCAAACACATCCCCCAGCCTCACAAGCAGGGATTCTACCCCCCACCCCCATCTGTCTCTGTTTCTCTCTGTGTCTCTTTGTATCTCTCTCCTGTCACTTCCCCAGACGGAGATATTCCCGCCCCATCCTCTCTTTCTCAGAACCTCTCCCTACATCAACCTTTCCTTCTCCCTACCTCTTTCCTATATACAGTGCCAGCCAGGGAGTATCCGGGGCACACAGGCCTGTCTGGTACCAGACCATACACCCTGTTCCCTGGGGAAACGCACACCACCACCCAACAGGAACCTCTCCTTCCTTCCAGGAGCCGACAGAGGGTCCAGAAGCCACCTCCACAAGCCTGAGGACTTCCAGGATGCCCTCTAGAAACAGACCGCTTTGGCTGCCTCCCGGAGTAGACCCAGTCCATGCTTTCCTACTCTCCCTCTCTGCCATGCCTCAGCAAGGCAGCCTCCCACATGCTGCAAAGGGAGGTAGCTAGCTAGCTACCTGGAGCCAGGCAGGCGTGTTGCCAGTTCTCAGAGGTGCCACACCTGCCACTCCAGGATGTGTCTTGCCACCTCCCATACCATTCCCATGCCACATGTCTCATCTGCAGGCCAGGCCTAGTCATAGGCACTAACAGCAATCCCGGCAGGGATCCGTCCCTATCCCACCCCCACCTGAGCTGCCGGTGAGGGACGGGGCCCCAGGGTCTTCCCCTTCAAACTCACTTGTTTCTTCCCCTTCGCTCCGGGCTGACCACCAGGACTGCCACTCACCTGGACCCCTGTGGCGCTGCCTCTGGGCTCCCTGGGGCCTGACTTCCTCTCCAGTGGACTCATCAGGCATGAACACAAACACTCACAAGCATGGCCCAAAACTCCCAGGCCCACACAAACACACACATACACACACATACTTATAGCACTCTAATCACAACACAAAGGGTCTTCTTGGACCCCAGACTGCTGTCTGTTCATTCGAGAGCGTCCTCTAACTAACAGTTCTTCACTCCGACATCCCTGGACGCGGAAGAGCAGGACAACGGGTTTGTCCACCCTGCGACCTGGGTCGTCCTTCTCCCCGGCGGCTAGGCAAGCCGATTTCCTCAGGCGAACCCAAAGCGGGCCGCCTGCCTAGGTGTTGGGCAACCAGGGAGGGGGATTATTACGGGATGCAGGGAATCCTTCAGTCCACACTCCACTCTGGCTGCATCTCCTAAGACTCACCCTGAGCCACACACTAGCCTGGCTTGGGACAACCGACTCCACACAACCAGGTGGTCTCTGTCCTTGCTGTGACTCCCAGTCTGCCTGTAAGACTCTGGTCACGTGGCTGTAGTGTAGATAAATTTGCCAACGGGGCCTGGTCCCTCAACTTCACCTGCAGTCCTACTCTAACAGAACCCAATGCCCAAAGAACCAAAAAAAACCTACAGACAACCACCAATACAGACAAAAAGATAGGGGGAAGAAAAATGAACTGCAAAGAAAGAAATCAGGAAGGCAGAGAGAACTAGAGGCAGACAGAGAAGAGAGAGGACTGGAGGCAATGAGGATCACAAGGATGCAGTGAAATGGATACATGTCCTTTGGTGACACTGGCTGCCTGGCCCTGACAGCCTGAGAACAGACCTCTGGAGATTCTGGGGAGGGGTTCTCAAGGTGTGGGGGAGGCCACTGTGTGAGATGTGGGTGCTCTGGCGAGCCTCGGCTAAAAGCAAGGGGGCCGTCCACATTGGGCTCATGCACTTTGGCGGCCCCCACTAGGTCCACAGCCTCAACCCAGACACAGCCCCTGACCCAGGGTCCCCGGCAGGGAGATCCTCTCATCCAAGCAGACAAGGCTGGGACAGGACCCGGGAGGAGGTGCTTCCCTCCTGGAGCAGGCCAGGCCCCTGGTCCTGGCTACCTCTGGGGCGCGGGCGATGTGGCCTCCCAGGCTACGGGACACCCGCATCCTGTTTTCTCCCACGGCTCTCTCCTGGGCGGCCAAGTCTGATGGAGGGAGACCCACTAGTCCTTCCTGTGCAGCCTTGACTAGGCCGTGATTAGCCTGCTTGCCTCCATGTTCAGGTGCAGCACAGGTACCTGGCAGGCGGGATCAGGATAACCATTCCGCTTGATGGCAGTAGTGCACCTAGATAGCCAACTACCTCAGGCTTCACTTCCACTACCTCCGCCCATCCGTGAGGGAGAAAGTTTTGAAGGGAAACAGAAGAGCCATACGCTGGCTCAGTTACCGCAACCCTGTGTCGTGATATGCTGGAGGGTGAGGGGCTTCTTGCTCCCAGGGGCATGGGGTGTGTAAGGTGGCGAGCCTAGAACCTGAGTGTCGCAGACCACGCTGGGGAGCAGGGCAAAGGGGTTGGGAGGATGTGGCTTCTATTAAGGAATGCCATGCCGAACTCCAAGCCATTCTAGAGAATGGTGCTAGAGAGTCCCTGAGGGTCCTGTCGGATGAGACCCTAGACGGAATCCTAGGAGAACCTCATGGCAAAGTGGACCACGGTGGAGAACCCTCAGACTTAAAAACGTGGACTCCAGGACCTGGGGACCAGGGGCCTAGGGGACCAGGGGACCCGGAGCTGAATCTTGATTGACCCCTTGCTGCCCAGCCAGGATCCAGCTGCTTTGGACTGAACTCCCCCCATCTGCAAGACCACTAGGGCTGACTTGCAGGACTTGTGTGTGCTAACTCTGTGGGAGCCTGTCCACAACAGTGTCCCAGGTCAAGGCCACCTGCCAAAGACCCTCACCCTACCCTACCCCATCCCCTGGCAGCCTGACCCTTGGCTGGTAGGGCAGCAGGATCCTGTTGTAGCAGAGATCAGGACACACGGGAGGGTAGGTAGATGCCTTGGTCAGGAGAGAACACCTCCCCTCCCGAAGGGGTCCTAGGAAGGCCAGCAAGGCCTTCCCACCTGGCAGAAAGAGGCTCAGCCTGGGAAGCAGACCAGTGTGCAAGACAGCTGTGTGCGCTTGGGAGGGCCCCGGTCTCTGACTTTGATTGATGGGAGATGAGAAGGGCCGCCCAAAACCTCGACTCTTTCAGGAAGAGGGCGCTCAGGTGCCCTGCCATCAGGGTTCAGATGGAGGCTGAGGCCATCACCCCCAGAAGGGTTCACCAAGTGCCGGGGACATCCACAGCCTCACCTGAAGAGGCAGGCCGCCCAGGAAGAAGTCTGAAGAAGCCCATCTCATCTGTCCTCTGGCCTACCAGGCCCCGGCATGGGGCCCCGGCCCACCCGTCTCCTAGGCATTGCCGGGCAACCATTATGAGCTCTCTCTGGGCCTGTCACAACCACACTCTCCCCGTCAGCCCCACCCCCTCACCCCCAACCCACACCAACCAGCAGGCACCCCTCAGGGTCCTGGGTGCCCTTTCCTGTCTGCAAACACCCAAGTCACTCTCAGGCACGTATGTGTTTTTCCCCTGCCTGTCTGAGCTAGGCAGACATGCAACTCAGAGCTCTCTGAAGACAGTCGAGGGGACCCAGGAAACTCTAGACAAAAGGTACAACACACTTCTCACCGGTCCCACCAAGGTGGCCCTCCTCAGTGACCTCTTCACAGGAAGCTCCCTCAAGGTGCCTTCATCGTATCTGAATAGGGGCGGACGCCCAAGGCCCAGGGACCAGAGCCCCCAGAGCACTCGTGTGAATGAATCAGCTTGACCACCGGGCTATATGCTAATCAACAACAAAGTCAAACACATCCCCCAGCCTCACAAGCAGGGATTCTACCCCCCACCCCCATCTGTCTCTGTTTCTCTCTGTGTCTCTTTGTATCTCTCTCCTGTCACTTCCCCAGACGGAGATATTCCCGCCCCATCCTCTCTTTCTCAGAACCTCTCCCTACATCAACCTTTCCTTCTCCCTACCTCTTTCCTATATACAGTGCCAGCCAGGGAGTATCCGGGGCACACAGGCCTGTCTGGTACCAGACCATACACCCTGTTCCCTGGGGAAACGCACACCACCACCCAACAGGAACCTCTCCTTCCTTCCAGGAGCCGACAGAGGGTCCAGAAGCCACCTCCACAAGCCTGAGGACTTCCAGGATGCCCTCTAGAAACAGACCGCTTTGGCTGCCTCCCGGAGTAGACCCAGTCCATGCTTTCCTACTCTCCCTCTCTGCCATGCCTCAGCAAGGCAGCCTCCCACATGCTGCAAAGGGAGGTAGCTAGCTAGCTACCTGGAGCCAGGCAGGCGTGTTGCCAGTTCTCAGAGGTGCCACACCTGCCACTCCAGGATGTGTCTTGCCACCTCCCATACCATTCCCATGCCACATGTCTCATCTGCAGGCCAGGCCTAGTCATAGGCACTAACAGCAATCCCGGCAGGGATCCGTCCCTATCCCACCCCCACCTGAGCTGCCGGTGAGGGACGGGGCCCCAGGGTCTTCCCCTTCAAACTCACTTGTTTCTTCCCCTTCGCTCCGGGCTGACCACCAGGACTGCCACTCACCTGGACCCCTGTGGCGCTGCCTCTGGGCTCCCTGGGGCCTGACTTCCTCTCCAGTGGACTCATCAGGCATGAACACAAACACTCACAAGCATGGCCCAAAACTCCCAGGCCCACACAAACACACACATACACACACATACTTATAGCACTCTAATCACAACACAAAGGGTCTTCTTGGACCCCAGACTGCTGTCTGTTCATTCGAGAGCGTCCTCTAACTAACAGTTCTTCACTCCGACATCCCTGGACGCGGAAGAGCAGGACAACGGGTTTGTCCACCCTGCGACCTGGGTCGTCCTTCTCCCCGGCGGCTAGGCAAGCCGATTTCCTCAGGCGAACCCCAAAGCGGGCCGCCTGCCTAGGTGTTGGGCATCCACGGGACGGGGATTATTACGGGATGCAGGGAATCCTTCAGTCCACACTCCACTCTGGCTGCATCTCCTAAGACTCACCCTGAGCCACACACTAGCCTGGCTTGGGACAACCGACTCCACACAACCAGGTGGTCTCTGTCCTTGCTGTGACTCCCAGTCTGCCTGTAAGACTCTGGTCACGTGGCTGTAGTGTAGATAAATTTGCCAACGGGGCCTGGTCCCTCAACTTCACCTGCAGTCCTACTCTAACAGAACCCAATGCCCAAAGAACCAAAAAAAACCTACAGACAACCACCAATACAGACAAAAAGATAGGGGGAAGAAAAATGAACTGCAAAGAAAGAAATCAGGAAGGCAGAGAGAACTAGAGGCAGACAGAGAAGAGAGAGGACTGGAGGCAATGAGGATCACAAGGATGCAGTGAAATGGATACATGTCCTTTGGTGACACTGGCTGCCTGGCCCTGACAGCCTGAGAACAGACCTCTGGAGATTCTGGGGAGGGGTTCTCAAGGTGTGGGGGAGGCCACTGTGTGAGATGTGGGTGCTCTGGCGAGCCTCGGCTAAAAGCAAGGGGGCCGTCCACATTGGGCTCATGCACTTTGGCGGCCCCCACTAGGTCCACAGCCTCAACCCAGACACAGCCCCTGACCCAGGGTCCCCGGCAGGGAGATCCTCTCATCCAAGCAGACAAGGCTGGGACAGGACCCGGGAGGAGGTGCTTCCCTCCTGGAGCAGGCCAGGCCCCTGGTCCTGGCTACCTCTGGGGCGCGGGCGATGTGGCCTCCCAGGCTACGGGACACCCGCATCCTGTTTTCTCCCACGGCTCTCTCCTGGGCGGCCAAGTCTGATGGAGGGAGACCCACTAGTCCTTCCTGTGCAGCCTTGACTAGGCCGTGATTAGCCTGCTTGCCTCCATGTTCAGGTGCAGCACAGGTACCTGGCAGGCGGGATCAGGATAACCATTCCGCTTGATGGCAGTAGTGCACCTAGATAGCCAACTACCTCAGGCTTCACTTCCACTACCTCCGCCCATCCGTGAGGGAGAAAGTTTTGAAGGGAAACAGAAGAGCCATACGCTGGCTCAGTTACCGCAACCCTGTGTCGTGATATGCTGGAGGGTGAGGGGCTTCTTGCTCCCAGGGGCATGGGGTGTGTAAGGTGGCGAGCCTAGAACCTGAGTGTCGCAGACCACGCTGGGGAGCAGGGCAAAGGGGTTGGGAGGATGTGGCTTCTATTAAGGAATGCCATGCCGAACTCCAAGCCATTCTAGAGAATGGTGCTAGAGAGTCCCTGAGGGTCCTGTCGGATGAGACCCTAGACGGAATCCTAGGAGAACCTCATGGCAAAGTGGACCACGGTGGAGAACCCTCAGACTTAAAAACGTGGACTCCAGGACCTGGGGACCAGGGGCCTAGGGGACCAGGGGACCCGGAGCTGAATCTTGATTGACCCCTTGCTGCCCAGCCAGGATCCAGCTGCTTTGGACTGAACTCCCCCCATCTGCAAGACCACTAGGGCTGACTTGCAGGACTTGTGTGTGCTAACTCTGTGGGAGCCTGTCCACAACAGTGTCCCAGGTCAAGGCCACCTGCCAAAGACCCTCACCCTACCCTACCCCATCCCCTGGCAGCCTGACCCTTGGCTGGTAGGGCAGCAGGATCCTGTTGTAGCAGAGATCAGGACACACGGGAGGGTAGGTAGATGCCTTGGTCAGGAGAGAACACCTCCCCTCCCGAAGGGGTCCTAGGAAGGCCAGCAAGGCCTTCCCACCTGGCAGAAAGAGGCTCAGCCTGGGAAGCAGA
This sequence comes from Cricetomys ansorgei, assembly GCA_026225945.1. NCBI lineage: Eukaryota > Metazoa > Chordata > Mammalia > Rodentia > Nesomyidae > Cricetomys > Cricetomys ansorgei. The sequence continues at coordinate 18,034 of JAMJFZ010000134.1, forward strand.
CCAGTGTGCAAGACAGCTGTGTGCGCTTGGGAGGGCCCCGGTCTCTGACTTTGATTGATGGGAGATGAGAAGGGCCGCCCAAAACCTCGACTCTTTCAGGAAGAGGGCGCTCAGGTGCCCTGCCATCAGGGTTCAGATGGAGGCTGAGGCCATCACCCCCAGAAGGGTTCACCAAGTGCCGGGGACATCCACAGCCTCACCTGAAGAGGCAGGCCGCCCAGGAAGAAGTCTGAAGAAGCCCATCTCATCTGTCCTCTGGCCTACCAGGCCCCGGCATGGGGCCCCGGCCCACCCGTCTCCTAGGCATTGCCGGGCAACCATTATGAGCTCTCTCTGGGCCTGTCACAACCACACTCTCCCCGTCAGCCCCACCCCCTCACCCCCAACCCACACCAACCAGCAGGCACCCCTCAGGGTCCTGGGTGCCCTTTCCTGTCTGCAAACACCCAAGTCACTCTCAGGCACGTATGTGTTTTTCCCCTGCCTGTCTGAGCTAGGCAGACATGCAACTCAGAGCTCTCTGAAGACAGTCGAGGGGACCCAGGAAACTCTAGACAAAAGGTACAACACACTTCTCACCGGTCCCACCAAGGTGGCCCTCCTCAGTGACCTCTTCACAGGAAGCTCCCTCAAGGTGCCTTCATCGTATCTGAATAGGGGCGGACGCCCAAGGCCCAGGGACCAGAGCCCCCAGAGCACTCGTGTGAATGAATCAGCTTGACCACCGGGCTATATGCTAATCAACAACAAAGTCAAACACATCCCCCAGCCTCACAAGCAGGGATTCTACCCCCCACCCCCATCTGTCTCTGTTTCTCTCTGTGTCTCTTTGTATCTCTCTCCTGTCACTTCCCCAGACGGAGATATTCCCAGCCCCATCCTCTCTTTCTCAGAACCTCTCCCTACATCAACCTTTCCTTCTCCCTACCTCTTTCCTATATACAGTGCCAGCCAGGGAGTATCCGGGGCACACAGGCCTGTCTGGTACCAGACCATACACCCTGTTCCCTGGGGAAACGCACACCACCACCCAACAGGAACCTCTCCTTCCTTCCAGGAGCCGACAGAGGGTCCAGAAGCCACCTCCACAAGCCTGAGGACTTCCAGGATGCCCTCTAGAAACAGACCGCTTTGGCTGCCTCCCGGAGTAGACCCAGTCCATGCTTTCCTACTCTCCCTCTCTGCCATGCCTCAGCAAGGCAGCCTCCCACATGCTGCAAAGGGAGGTAGCTAGCTAGCTACCTGGAGCCAGGCAGGCGTGTTGCCAGTTCTCAGAGGTGCCACACCTGCCACTCCAGGATGTGTCTTGCCACCTCCCATACCATTCCCATGCCACATGTCTCATCTGCAGGCCAGGCCTAGTCATAGGCACTAACAGCAATCCCGGCAGGGATCCGTCCCTATCCCACCCCCACCTGAGCTGCCGGTGAGGGACGGGGCCCCAGGGTCTTCCCCTTCAAACTCACTTGTTTCTTCCCCTTCGCTCCGGGCTGACCACCAGGACTGCCACTCACCTGGACCCCTGTGGCGCTGCCTCTGGGCTCCCTGGGGCCTGACTTCCTCTCCAGTGGACTCATCAGGCATGAACACAAACACTCACAAGCATGGCCCAAAACTCCCAGGCCCACACAAACACACACATACACACACATACTTATAGCACTCTAATCACAACACAAAGGGTCTTCTTGGACCCCAGACTGCTGTCTGTTCATTCGAGAGCGTCCTCTAACTAACAGTTCTTCACTCCGACATCCCTGGACGCGGAAGAGCAGGACAACGGGTTTGTCCACCCTGCGACCTGGGTCGTCCTTCTCCCCGGCGGCTAGGCAAGCCGATTTCCTCAGGCGAACCCCAAAGCGGGCCGCCTGCCTAGGTGTTGGGCATCCACGGGACGGGGATTATTACGGGATGCAGGGAATCCTTCAGTCCACACTCCACTCTGGCTGCATCTCCTAAGACTCACCCTGAGCCACACACTAGCCTGGCTTGGGACAACCGACTCCACACAACCAGGTGGTCTCTGTCCTTGCTGTGACTCCCAGTCTGCCTGTAAGACTCTGGTCACGTGGCTGTAGTGTAGATAAATTTGCCAACGGGGCCTGGTCCCTCAACTTCACCTGCAGTCCTACTCTAACAGAACCCAATGCCCAAAGAACCAAAAAAACCTACAGACAACCACCAATACAGACAAAAAGATAGGGGGAAGAAAAATGAACTGCAAAGAAAGAAATCAGGAAGGCAGAGAGAACTAGAGGCAGACAGAGAAGAGAGAGGACTGGAGGCAATGAGGATCACAAGGATGCAGTGAAATGGATACATGTCCTTTGGTGACACTGGCTGCCTGGCCCTGACAGCCTGAGAACAGACCTCTGGAGATTCTGGGGAGGGGTTCTCAAGGTGTGGGGGAGGCCACTGTGTGAGATGTGGGTGCTCTGGCGAGCCTCGGCTAAAAGCAAGGGGGCCGTCCACATTGGGCTCATGCACTTTGGCGGCCCCCACTAGGTCCACAGCCTCAACCCAGACACAGCCCCTGACCCAGGGTCCCCGGCAGGGAGATCCTCTCATCCAAGCAGACAAGGCTGGGACAGGACCCGGGAGGAGGTGCTTCCCTCCTGGAGCAGGCCAGGCCCCTGGTCCTGGCTACCTCTGGGGCGCGGGCGATGTGGCCTCCCAGGCTACGGGACACCCGCATCCTGTTTTCTCCCACGGCTCTCTCCTGGGCGGCCAAGTCTGATGGAGGGAGACCCACTAGTCCTTCCTGTGCAGCCTTGACTAGGCCGTGATTAGCCTGCTTGCCTCCATGTTCAGGTGCAGCACAGGTACCTGGCAGGCGGGATCAGGATAACCATTCCGCTTGATGGCAGTAGTGCACCTAGATAGCCAACTACCTCAGGCTTCACTTCCACTACCTCCGCCCATCCGTGAGGGAGAAAGTTTTGAAGGGAAACAGAAGAGCCATACGCTGGCTCAGTTACCGCAACCCTGTGTCGTGATATGCTGGAGGGTGAGGGGCTTCTTGCTCCCAGGGGCATGGGGTGTGTAAGGTGGCGAGCCTAGAACCTGAGTGTCGCAGACCACGCTGGGGAGCAGGGCAAAGGGGTTGGGAGGATGTGGCTTCTATTAAGGAATGCCATGCCGAACTCCAAGCCATTCTAGAGAATGGTGCTAGAGAGTCCCTGAGGGTCCTGTCGGATGAGACCCTAGACGGAATCCTAGGAGAACCTCATGGCAAAGTGGACCACGGTGGAGAACCCTCAGACTTAAAAACGTGGACTCCAGGACCTGGGGACCAGGGGCCTAGGGGACCAGGGGACCCGGAGCTGAATCTTGATTGACCCCTTGCTGCCCAGCCAGGATCCAGCTGCTTTGGACTGAACTCCCCCCATCTGCAAGACCACTAGGGCTGACTTGCAGGACTTGTGTGTGCTAACTCTGTGGGAGCCTGTCCACAACAGTGTCCCAGGTCAAGGCCACCTGCCAAAGACCCTCACCCTACCCTACCCCATCCCCTGGCAGCCTGACCCTTGGCTGGTAGGGCAGCAGGATCCTGTTGTAGCAGAGATCAGGACACACGGGAGGGTAGGTAGATGCCTTGGTCAGGAGAGAACACCTCCCCTCCCGAAGGGGTCCTAGGAAGGCCAGCAAGGCCTTCCCACCTGGCAGAAAGAGGCTCAGCCTGGGAAGCAGACCAGTGTGCAAGACAGCTGTGTGCGCTTGGGAGGGCCCCGGTCTCTGACTTTGATTGATGGGAGATGAGAAGGGCCGCCCAAAACCTCGACTCTTTCAGGAAGAGGGCGCTCAGGTGCCCTGCCATCAGGGTTCAGATGGAGGCTGAGGCCATCACCCCCAGAAGGGTTCACCAAGTGCCGGGGACATCCACAGCCTCACCTGAAGAGGCAGGCCGCCCAGGAAGAAGTCTGAAGAAGCCCATCTCATCTGTCCTCTGGCCTACCAGGCCCCGGCATGGGGCCCCGGCCCACCCGTCTCCTAGGCATTGCCGGGCAACCATTATGAGCTCTCTCTGGGCCTGTCACAACCACACTCTCCCCGTCAGCCCCACCCCCTCACCCCCAACCCACACCAACCAGCAGGCACCCCTCAGGGTCCTGGGTGCCCTTTCCTGTCTGCAAACACCCAAGTCACTCTCAGGCACGTATGTGTTTTTCCCCTGCCTGTCTGAGCTAGGCAGACATGCAACTCAGAGCTCTCTGAAGACAGTCGAGGGGACCCAGGAAACTCTAGACAAAAGGTACAACACACTTCTCACCGGTCCCACCAAGGTGGCCCTCCTCAGTGACCTCTTCACAGGAAGCTCCCTCAAGGTGCCTTCATCGTATCTGAATAGGGGCGGACGCCCAAGGCCCAGGGACCAGAGCCCCCAGAGCACTCGTGTGAATGAATCAGCTTGACCACCGGGCTATATGCTAATCAACAACAAAGTCAAACACATCCCCCAGCCTCACAAGCAGGGATTCTACCCCCCACCCCCATCTGTCTCTGTTTCTCTCTGTGTCTCTTTGTATCTCTCTCCTGTCACTTCCCCAGACGGAGATATTCCCGCCCCATCCTCTCTTTCTCAGAACCTCTCCCTACATCAACCTTTCCTTCTCCCTACCTCTTTCCTATATACAGTGCCAGCCAGGGAGTATCCGGGGCACACAGGCCTGTCTGGTACCAGACCATACACCCTGTTCCCTGGGGAAACGCACACCACCACCCAACAGGAACCTGTCCTTCCTTCCAGGAGCCGACAGAGGGTCCAGAAGCCACCTCCACAAGCCTGAGGACTTCCAGGATGCCCTCTAGAAACAGACCGCTTTGGCTGCCTCCAGGAGTAGACCCAGTCCATGCTTTCCTACTCTCCCTCTCTGCCATGCCTCAGCAAGGCAGCCTCCCACATGCTGCAAAGGGAGGTAGCTAGCTAGCTACCTGGAGCCAGGCAGGCGTGTTGCCAGTTCTCAGAGGTGCCACACCTGCCACTCCAGGATGTGTCTTGCCACCTCCCATACCATTCCCATGCCACATGTCTCATCTGCAGGCCAGGCCTAGTCATAGGCACTAACAGCAATCCCGGCAGGGATCCGTCCCTATCCCACCCCCACCTGAGCTGCCGGTGAGGGACGGGGCCCCAGGGTCTTCCCCTTCAAACTCACTTGTTTCTTCCCCTTCGCTCCGGGCTGACCACCAGGACTGCCACTCACCTGGACCCCTGTGGCGCTGCCTCTGGGCTCCCTGGGGCCTGACTTCCTCTCCAGTGGACTCATCAGGCATGAACACAAACACTCACAAGCATGGCCCAAAACTCCCAGGCCCACACAAACACACACATACACACACATACTTATAGCACTCTAATCACAACACAAAGGGTCTTCTTGGACCCCAGACTGCTGTCTGTTCATTCGAGAGCGTCCTCTAACTAACAGTTCTTCACTCCGACATCCCTGGACGCGGAAGAGCAGGACAACGGGTTTGTCCACCCTGCGACCTGGGTCGTCCTTCTCCCCGGCGGCTAGGCAAGCCGATTTCCTCAGGCGAACCCCAAAGCGGGCCGCCTGCCTAGGTGTTGGGCATCCACGGGACGGGGATTATTACGGGATGCAGGGAATCCTTCAGTCCACACTCCACTCTGGCTGCATCTCCTAAGACTCACCCTGAGCCACACACTAGCCTGGCTTGGGACAACCGACTCCACACAACCAGGTGGTCTCTGTCCTTGCTGTGACTCCCAGTCTGCCTGTAAGACTCTGGTCACGTGGCTGTAGTGTAGATAAATTTGCCAACGGGGCCTGGTCCCTCAACTTCACCTGCAGTCCTACTCTAACAGAACCCAATGCCCAAAGAACCAAAAAAACCTACAGACAACCACCAATACAGACAAAAAGATAGGGGGAAGAAAAATGAACTGCAAAGAAAGAAATCAGGAAGGCAGAGAGAACTAGAGGCAGACAGAGAAGAGAGAGGACTGGAGGCAATGAGGATCACAAGGATGCAGTGAAATGGATACATGTCCTTTGGTGACACTGGCTGCCTGGCCCTGACAGCCTGAGAACAGACCTCTGGAGATTCTGGGGAGGGGTTCTCAAGGTGTGGGGGAGGCCACTGTGTGAGATGTGGGTGCTCTGGCGAGCCTCGGCTAAAAGCAAGGGGGCCGTCCACATTGGGCTCATGCACTTTGGCGGCCCCCACTAGGTCCACAGCCTCAACCCAGACACAGCCCCTGACCCAGGGTCCCCGGCAGGGAGATCCTCTCATCCAAGCAGACAAGGCTGGGACAGGACCCGGGAGGAGGTGCTTCCCTCCTGGAGCAGGCCAGGCCCCTGGTCCTGGCTACCTCTGGGGCGCGGGCGATGTGGCCTCCCAGGCTACGGGACACCCGCATCCTGTTTTCTCCCACGGCTCTCTCCTGGGCGGCCAAGTCTGATGGAGGGAGACCCACTAGTCCTTCCTGTGCAGCCTTGACTAGGCCGTGATTAGCCTGCTTGCCTCCATGTTCAGGTGCAGCACAGGTACCTGGCAGGCGGGATCAGGATAACCATTCCGCTTGATGGCAGTAGTGCACCTAGATAGCCAACTACCTCAGGCTTCACTTCCACTACCTCCGCCCATCCGTGAGGGAGAAAGTTTTGAAGGGAAACAGAAGAGCCATACGCTGGCTCAGTTACCGCAACCCTGTGTCGTGATATGCTGGAGGGTGAGGGGCTTCTTGCTCCCAGGGGCATGGGGTGTGTAAGGTGGCGAGCCTAGAACCTGAGTGTCGCAGACCACGCTGGGGAGCAGGGCAAAGGGGTTGGGAGGATGTGGCTTCTATTAAGGAATGCCATGCCGAACTCCAAGCCATTCTAGAGAATGGTGCTAGAGAGTCCCTGAGGGTCCTGTCGGATGAGACCCTAGACGGAATCCTAGGAGAACCTCATGGCAAAGTGGACCACGGTGGAGAACCCTCAGACTTAAAAACGTGGACTCCAGGACCTGGGGACCAGGGGCCTAGGGGACCAGGGGACCCGGAGCTGAATCTTGATTGACCCCTTGCTGCCCAGCCAGGATCCAGCTGCTTTGGACTGAACTCCCCCCATCTGCAAGACCACTAGGGCTGACTTGCAGGACTTGTGTGTGCTAACTCTGTGGGAGCCTGTCCACAACAGTGTCCCAGGTCAAGGCCACCTGCCAAAGACCCTCACCCTACCCTACCCCATCCCCTGGCAGCCTGACCCTTGGCTGGTAGGGCAGCAGGATCCTGTTGTAGCAGAGATCAGGACACACGGGAGGGTAGGTAGATGCCTTGGTCAGGAGAGAACACCTCCCCTCCCGAAGGGGTCCTAGGAAGGCCAGCAAGGCCTTCCCACCTGGCAGAAAGAGGCTCAGCCTGGGAAGCAGACCAGTGTGCAAGACAGCTGTGTGCGCTTGGGAGGGCCCCGGTCTCTGACTTTGATTGATGGGAGATGAGAAGGGCCGCCCAAAACCTCGACTCTTTCAGGAAGAGGGCGCTCAGGTGCCCTGCCATCAGGGTTCAGATGGAGGCTGAGGCCATCACCCCCAGAAGGGTTCACCAAGTGCCGGGGACATCCACAGCCTCACCTGAAGAGGCAGGCCGCCCAGGAAGAAGTCTGAAGAAGCCCATCTCATCTGTCCTCTGGCCTACCAGGCCCCGGCATGGGGCCCCGGCCCACCCGTCTCCTAGGCATTGCCGGGCAACCATTATGAGCTCTCTCTGGGCCTGTCACAACCACACTCTCCCCGTCAGCCCCACCCCCTCACCCCCAACCCACACCAACCAGCAGGCACCCCTCAGGGTCCTGGGTGCCCTTTCCTGTCTGCAAACACCCAAGTCACTCTCAGGCACGTATGTGTTTTTCCCCTGCCTGTCTGAGCTAGGCAGACATGCAACTCAGAGCTCTCTGAAGACAGTCGAGGGGACCCAGGAAACTCTAGACAAAAGGTACAACACACTTCTCACCGGTCCCACCAAGGTGGCCCTCCTCAGTGACCTCTTCACAGGAAGCTCCCTCAAGGTGCCTTCATCGTATCTGAATAGGGGCGGACGCCCAAGGCCCAGGGACCAGAGCCCCCAGAGCACTCGTGTGAATGAATCAGCTTGACCACCGGGCTATATGCTAATCAACAACAAAGTCAAACACATCCCCCAGCCTCACAAGCAGGGATTCTACCCCCCACCCCCATCTGTCTCTGTTTCTCTCTGTGTCTCTTTGTATCTCTCTCCTGTCACTTCCCCAGACGGAGATATTCCCGCCCCATCCTCTCTTTCTCAGAACCTCTCCCTACATCAACCTTTCCTTCTCCCTACCTCTTTCCTATATACAGTGCCAGCCAGGGAGTATCCGGGGCACACAGGCCTGTCTGGTACCAGACCATACACCCTGTTCCCTGGGGAAACGCACACCACCACCCAACAGGAACCTGTCCTTCCTTCCAGGAGCCGACAGAGGGTCCAGAAGCCACCTCCACAAGCCTGAGGACTTCCAGGATGCCCTCTAGAAACAGACCGCTTTGGCTGCCTCCCGGAGTAGACCCAGTCCATGCTTTCCTACTCTCCCTCTCTGCCATGCCTCAGCAAGGCAGCCTCCCACATGCTGCAAAGGGAGGTAGCTAGCTAGCTACCTGGAGCCAGGCAGGCGTGTTGCCAGTTCTCAGAGGTGCCACACCTGCCACTCCAGGATGTGTCTTGCCACCTCCCATACCATTCCCATGCCACATGTCTCATCTGCAGGCCAGGCCTAGTCATAGGCACTAACAGCAATCCCGGCAGGGATCCGTCCCTATCCCACCCCCACCTGAGCTGCCGGTGAGGGACGGGGCCCCAGGGTCTTCCCCTTCAAACTCACTTGTTTCTTCCCCTTCGCTCCGGGCTGACCACCAGGACTGCCACTCACCTGGACCCCTGTGGCGCTGCCTCTGGGCTCCCTGGGGCCTGACTTCCTCTCCAGTGGACTCATCAGGCATGAACACAAACACTCACAAGCATGGCCCAAAACTCCCAGGCCCACACAAACACACACATACACACACATACTTATAGCACTCTAATCACAACACAAAGGGTCTTCTTGGACCCCAGACTGCTGTCTGTTCATTCGAGAGCGTCCTCTAACTAACAGTTCTTCACTCCGACATCCCTGGACGCGGAAGAGCAGGACAACGGGTTTGTCCACCCTGCGACCTGGGTCGTCCTTCTCCCCGGCGGCTAGGCAAGCCGATTTCCTCAGGCGAACCCCAAAGCGGGCCGCCTGCCTAGGTGTTGGGCATCCACGGGACGGGGATTATTACGGGATGCAGGGAATCCTTCAGTCCACACTCCACTCTGGCTGCATCTCCTAAGACTCACCCTGAGCCACACACTAGCCTGGCTTGGGACAACCGACTCCACACAACCAGGTGGTCTCTGTCCTTGCTGTGACTCCCAGTCTGCCTGTAAGACTCTGGTCACGTGGCTGTAGTGTAGATAAATTTGCCAACGGGGCCTGGTCCCTCAACTTCACCTGCAGTCCTACTCTAACAGAACCCAATGCCCAAAGAACCAAAAAAACCTACAGACAACCACCAATACAGACAAAAAGATAGGGGGAAGAAAAATGAACTGCAAAGAAAGAAATCAGGAAGGCAGAGAGAACTAGAGGCAGACAGAGAAGAGAGAGGACTGGAGGCAATGAGGATCACAAGGATGCAGTGAAATGGATACATGTCCTTTGGTGACACTGGCTGCCTGGCCCTGACAGCCTGAGAACAGACCTCTGGAGATTCTGGGGAGGGGTTCTCAAGGTGTGGGGGAGGCCACTGTGTGAGATGTGGGTGCTCTGGCGAGCCTCGGCTAAAAGCAAGGGGGCCGTCCACATTGGGCTCATGCACTTTGGCGGCCCCCACTAGGTCCACAGCCTCAACCCAGACACAGCCCCTGACCCAGGGTCCCCGGCAGGGAGATCCTCTCATCCAAGCAGACAAGGCTGGGACAGGACCCGGGAGGAGGTGCTTCCCTCCTGGAGCAGGCCAGGCCCCTGGTCCTGGCTACCTCTGGGGCGCGGGCGATGTGGCCTCCCAGGCTACGGGACACCCGCATCCTGTTTTCTCCCACGGCTCTCTCCTGGGCGGCCAAGTCTGATGGAGGGAGACCCACTAGTCCTTCCTGTGCAGCCTTGACTAGGCCGTGATTAGCCTGCTTGCCTCCATGTTCAGGTGCAGCACAGGTACCTGGCAGGCGGGATCAGGATAACCATTCCGCTTGATGGCAGTAGTGCACCTAGATAGCCAACTACCTCAGGCTTCACTTCCACTACCTCCGCCCATCCGTGAGGGAGAAAGTTTTGAAGGGAAACAGAAGAGCCATACGCTGGCTCAGTTACCGCAACCCTGTGTCGTGATATGCTGGAGGGTGAGGGGCTTCTTGCTCCCAGGGGCATGGGGTGTGTAAGGTGGCGAGCCTAGAACCTGAGTGTCGCAGACCACGCTGGGGAGCAGGGCAAAGGGGTTGGGAGGATGTGGCTTCTATTAAGGAATGCCATGCCGAACTCCAAGCCATTCTAGAGAATGGTGCTAGAGAGTCCCTGAGGGTCCTGTCGGATGAGACCCTAGACGGAATCCTAGGAGAACCTCATGGCAAAGTGGACCACGGTGGAGAACCCTCAGACTTAAAAACGTGGACTCCAGGACCTGGGGACCAGGGGCCTAGGGGACCAGGGGACCCGGAGCTGAATCTTGATTGACCCCTTGCTGCCCAGCCAGGATCCAGCTGCTTTGGACTGAACTCCCCCCATCTGCAAGACCACTAGGGCTGACTTGCAGGACTTGTGTGTGCTAACTCTGTGGGAGCCTGTCCACAACAGTGTCCCAGGTCAAGGCCACCTGCCAAAGACCCTCACCCTACCCTACCCCATCCCCTGGCAGCCTGACCCTTGGCTGGTAGGGCAGCAGGATCCTGTTGTAGCAGAGATCAGGACACACGGGAGGGTAGGTAGATGCCTTGGTCAGGAGAGAACACCTCCCCTCCCGAAGGGGTCCTAGGAAGGCCAGCAAGGCCTTCCCACCTGGCAGAAAGAGGCTCAGCCTGGGAAGCAGACCAGTGTGCAAGACAGCTGTGTGCGCTTGGGAGGGCCCCGGTCTCTGACTTTGATTGATGGGAGATGAGAAGGGCCGCCCAAAACCTCGACTCTTTCAGGAAGAGGGCGCTCAGGTGCCCTGCCATCAGGGTTCAGATGGAGGCTGAGGCCATCACCCCCAGAAGGGTTCACCAAGTGCCGGGGACATCCACAGCCTCACCTGAAGAGGCAGGCCGCCCAGGAAGAAGTCTGAAGAAGCCCATCTCATCTGTCCTCTGGCCTACCAGGCCCCGGCATGGGGCCCCGGCCCACCCGTCTCCTAGGCATTGCCGGGCAACCATTATGAGCTCTCTCTGGGCCTGTCACAACCACACTCTCCCCGTCAGCCCCACCCCCTCACCCCCAACCCACACCAACCAGCAGGCACCCCTCAGGGTCCTGGGTGCCCTTTCCTGTCTGCAAACACCCAAGTCACTCTCAGGCACGTATGTGTTTTTCCCCTGCCTGTCTGAGCTAGGCAGACATGCAACTCAGAGCTCTCTGAAGACAGTCGAGGGGACCCAGGAAACTCTAGACAAAAGGTACAACACACTTCTCACCGGTCCCACCAAGGTGGCCCTCCTCAGTGACCTCTTCACAGGAAGCTCCCTCAAGGTGCCTTCATCGTATCTGAATAGGGGCGGACGCCCAAGGCCCAGGGACCAGAGCCCCCAGAGCACTCGTGTGAATGAATCAGCTTGACCACCGGGCTATATGCTAATCAACAACAAAGTCAAACACATCCCCCAGCCTCACAAGCAGGGATTCTACCCCCCACCCCCATCTGTCTCTGTTTCTCTCTGTGTCTCTTTGTATCTCTCTCCTGTCACTTCCCCAGACGGAGATATTCCCAGCCCCATCCTCTCTTTCTCAGAACCTCTCCCTACATCAACCTTTCCTTCTCCCTACCTCTTTCCTATATACAGTGCCAGCCAGGGAGTATCCGGGGCACACAGGCCTGTCTGGTACCAGACCATACACCCTGTTCCCTGGGGAAACGCACACCACCACCCAACAGGAACCTGTCCTTCCTTCCAGGAGCCGACAGAGGGTCCAGAAGCCACCTCCACAAGCCTGAGGACTTCCAGGATGCCCTCTAGAAACAGACCGCTTTGGCTGCCTCCCGGAGTAGACCCAGTCCATGCTTTCCTACTCTCCCTCTCTGCCATGCCTCAGCAAGGCAGCCTCCCACATGCTGCAAAGGGAGGTAGCTAGCTAGCTACCTGGAGCCAGGCAGGCGTGTTGCCAGTTCTCAGAGGTGCCAGATCTGCCACTCCAGGATGTGTCTTGCCACCTCCCATACCATTCCCATGCCACATGTCTCATCTGCAGGCCAGGCCTAGTCATAGGCACTAACAGCAATCCCGGCAGGGATCCGTCCCTATCCCACCCCCACCTGAGCTGCCGGTGAGGGACGGGGCCCCAGGGTCTTCCCCTTCAAACTCACTTGTTTCTTCCCCTTCGCTCCGGGCTGACCACCAGGACTGCCACTCACCTGGACCCCTGTGGCGCTGCCTCTGGGCTCCCTGGGGCCTGACTTCCTCTCCAGTGGACTCATCAGGCATGAACACAAACACTCACAAGCATGGCCCAAAACTCCCAGGCCCACACAAACACACACATACACACACATACTTATAGCACTCTAATCACAACACAAAGGGTCTTCTTGGACCCCAGACTGCTGTCTGTTCATTCGAGAGCGTCCTCTAACTAACAGTTCTTCACTCCGACATCCCTGGACGCGGAAGAGCAGGACAACGGGTTTGTCCACCCTGCGACCTGGGTCGTCCTTCTCCCCGGCGGCTAGGCAAGCCGATTTCCTCAGGCGAACCCCAAAGCGGGCCGCCTGCCTAGGTGTTGGGCATCCACGGGACGGGGATTATTACGGGATGCAGGGAATCCTTCAGTCCACACTCCACTCTGGCTGCATCTCCTAAGACTCACCCTGAGCCACACACTAGCCTGGCTTGGGACAACCGACTCCACACAACCAGGTGGTCTCTGTCCTTGCTGTGACTCCCAGTCTGCCTGTAAGACTCTGGTCACGTGGCTGTAGTGTAGATAAATTTGCCAACGGGGCCTGGTCCCTCAACTTCACCTGCAGTCCTACTCTAACAGAACCCAATGCCCAAAGAACCAAAAAAACCTACAGACAACCACCAATACAGACAAAAAGATAGGGGGAAGAAAAATGAACTGCAAAGAAAGAAATCAGGAAGGCAGAGAGAACTAGAGGCAGACAGAGAAGAGAGAGGACTGGAGGCAATGAGGATCACAAGGATGCAGTGAAATGGATACATGTCCTTTGGTGACACTGGCTGCCTGGCCCTGACAGCCTGAGAACAGACCTCTGGAGATTCTGGGGAGGGGTTCTCAAGGTGTGGGGGAGGCCACTGTGTGAGATGTGGGTGCTCTGGCGAGCCTCGGCTAAAAGCAAGGGGGCCGTCCACATTGGGCTCATGCACTTTGGCGGCCCCCACTAGGTCCACAGCCTCAACCCAGACACAGCCCCTGACCCAGGGTCCCCGGCAGGGAGATCCTCTCATCCAAGCAGACAAGGCTGGGACAGGACCCGGGAGGAGGTGCTTCCCTCCTGGAGCAGGCCAGGCCCCTGGTCCTGGCTACCTCTGGGGCGCGGGCGATGTGGCCTCCCAGGCTACGGGACACCCGCATCCTGTTTTCTCCCACGGCTCTCTCCTGGGCGGCCAAGTCTGATGGAGGGAGACCCACTAGTCCTTCCTGTGCAGCCTTGACTAGGCCGTGATTAGCCTGCTTGCCTCCATGTTCAGGTGCAGCACAGGTACCTGGCAGGCGGGATCAGGATAACCATTCCGCTTGATGGCAGTAGTGCACCTAGATAGCCAACTACCTCAGGCTTCAGTTCCACTACCTCCGCCCATCCGTGAGGGACAAAGTTTTGAAGGGAAACAGAAGAGCCATACGCTGGCTCAGTTACCGCAACCCTGTGTCGTGATATGCTGGAGGGTGAGGGGCTTCTTGCTCCCAGGGGCATGGGGTGTGTAAGGTGGCGAGCCTAGAACCTGAGTGTCGCAGACCACGCTGGGGAGCAGGGCAAAGGGGTTGGGAGGATGTGGCTTCTATTAAGGAATGCCATGCCGAACTCCAAGCCATTCTAGAGAATGGTGCTAGAGAGTCCCTGAGGGTCCTGTCGGATGAGACCCTAGACGGAATCCTAGGAGAACCTCATGGCAAAGTGGACCACGGTGGAGAACCCTCAGACTTAAAAACGTGGACTCCAGGACCTGGGGACCAGGGGCCTAGGGGACCAGGGGACCCGGAGCTGAATCTTGATTGACCCCTTGCTGCCCAGCCAGGATCCAGCTGCTTTGGACTGAACTCCCCCCATCTGCAAGACCACTAGGGCTGACTTGCAGGACTTGTGTGTGCTAACTCTGTGGGAGCCTGTCCACAACAGTGTCCCAGGTCAAGGCCACCTGCCAAAGACCCTCACCCTACCCTACCCCATCCCCTGGCAGCCTGACCCTTGGCTGGTAGGGCAGCAGGATCCTGTTGTAGCAGAGATCAGGACACACGGGAGGGTAGGTAGATGCCTTGGTCAGGAGAGAACACCTCCCCTCCCGAAGGGGTCCTAGGAAGGCCAGCAAGGCCTTCCCACCTGGCAGAAAGAGGCTCAGCCTGGGAAGCAGACCAGTGTGCAAGACAGCTGTGTGCGCTTGGGAGGGCCCCGGTCTCTGACTTTGATTGATGGGAGATGAGAAGGGCCGCCCAAAAACTCGACTCTTTCAGGAAGAGGGCGCTCAGGTGCCCTGCCATCAGGGTTCAGATGGAGGCTGAGGCCATCACCCCCAGAAGGGTTCACCAAGTGCCGGGGACATCCACAGCCTCACCTGAAGAGGCAGGCCGCCCAGGAAGAAGTCTGAAGAAGCCCATCTCATCTGTCCTCTGGCCTACCAGGCCCCGGCATGGGGCCCCGGCCCACCCGTCTCCTAGGCATTGCCGGGCAACCATTATGAGCTCTCTCTGGGCCTGTCACAACCACACTCTCCCCGTCAGCCCCACCCCCTCACCCCCAACCCACACCAACCAGCAGGCACCCCTCAGGGTCCTGGGTGCCCTTTCCTGTCTGCAAACACCCAAGTCACTCTCAGGCACGTATGTGTTTTTCCCCTGCCTGTCTGAGCTAGGCAGACATGCAACTCAGAGCTCTCTGAAGACAGTCGAGGGGACCCAGGAAACTCTAGACAAAAGGTACAACACACTTCTCACCGGTCCCACCAAGGTGGCCCTCCTCAGTGACCTCTTCACAGGAAGCTCCCTCAAGGTGCCTTCATCGTATCTGAATAGGGGCGGACGCCCAAGGCCCAGGGACCAGAGCCCCCAGAGCACTCGTGTGAATGAATCAGCTTGACCACCGGGCTATATGCTAATCAACAACAAAGTCAAACACATCCCCCAGCCTCACAAGCAGGGATTCTACCCCCCACCCCCATCTGTCTCTGTTTCTCTCTGTGTCTCTTTGTATCTCTCTCCTGTCACTTCCCCAGACGGAGATATTCCCGCCCCATCCTCTCTTTCTCAGAACCTCTCCCTACATCAACCTTTCCTTCTCCCTACCTCTTTCCTATATACAGTGCCAGCCAGGGAGTATCCGGGGCACACAGGCCTGTCTGGTACCAGACCATACACCCTGTTCCCTGGGGAAACGCACACCACCACCCAACAGGAACCTCTCCTTCCTTCCAGGAGCCGACAGAGGGTCCAGAAGCCACCTCCACAAGCCTGAGGACTTCCAGGATGCCCTCTAGAAACAGACCGCTTTGGCTGCCTCCCGGAGTAGACCCAGTCCATGCTTTCCTACTCTCCCTCTCTGCCATGCCTCAGCAAGGCAGCCTCCCACATGCTGCAAAGGGAGGTAGCTAGCTAGCTACCTGGAGCCAGGCAGGCGTGTTGCCAGTTCTCAGAGGTGCCACACCTGCCACTCCAGGATGTGTCTTGCCACCTCCCATACCATTCCCATGCCACATGTCTCATCTGCAGGCCAGGCCTAGTCATAGGCACTAACAGCAATCCCGGCAGGGATCCGTCCCTATCCCACCCCCACCTGAGCTGCCGGTGAGGGACGGGGCCCCAGGGTCTTCCCCTTCAAACTCACTTGTTTCTTCCCCTTCGCTCCGGGCTGACCACCAGGACTGCCACTCACCTGGACCCCTGTGGCGCTGCCTCTGGGCTCCCTGGGGCCTGACTTCCTCTCCAGTGGACTCATCAGGCATGAACACAAACACTCACAAGCATGGCCCAAAACTCCCAGGCCCACACAAACACACACATACACACACATACTTATAGCACTCTAATCACAACACAAAGGGTCTTCTTGGACCCCAGACTGCTGTCTGTTCATTCGAGAGCGTCCTCTAACTAACAGTTCTTCACTCCGACATCCCTGGACGCGGAAGAGCAGGACAACGGGTTTGTCCACCCTGCGACCTGGGTCGTCCTTCTCCCCGGCGGCTAGGCAAGCCGATTTCCTCAGGCGAACCCCAAAGCGGGCCGCCTGCCTAGGTGTTGGGCATCCACGGGACGGGGATTATTACGGGATGCAGGGAATCCTTCAGTCCACACTCCACTCTGGCTGCATCTCCTAAGACTCACCCTGAGCCACACACTAGCCTGGCTTGGGACAACCGACTCCACACAACCAGGTGGTCTCTGTCCTTGCTGTGACTCCCAGTCTGCCTGTAAGACTCTGGTCACGTGGCTGTAGTGTAGATAAATTTGCCAACGGGGCCTGGTCCCTCAACTTCACCTGCAGTCCTACTCTAACAGAACCCAATGCCCAAAGAACCAAAAAAACCTACAGACAACCACCAATACAGACAAAAAGATAGGGGGAAGAAAAATGAACTGCAAAGAAAGAAATCAGGAAGGCAGAGAGAACTAGAGGCAGACAGAGAAGAGAGAGGACTGGAGGCAATGAGGATCACAAGGATGCAGTGAAATGGATACATGTCCTTTGGTGACACTGGCTGCCTGGCCCTGACAGCCTGAGAACAGACCTCTGGAGATTCTGGGGAGGGGTTCTCAAGGTGTGGGGGAGGCCACTGTGTGAGATGTGGGTGCTCTGGCGAGCCTCGGCTAAAAGCAAGGGGGCCGTCCACATTGGGCTCATGCACTTTGGCGGCCCCCACTAGGTCCACAGCCTCAACCCAGACACAGCCCCTGACCCAGGGTCCCCGGCAGGGAGATCCTCTCATCCAAGCAGACAAGGCTGGGACAGGACCCGGGAGGAGGTGCTTCCCTCCTGGAGCAGGCCAGGCCCCTGGTCCTGGCTACCTCTGGGGCGCGGGCGATGTGGCCTCCCAGGCTACGGGACACCCGATCCTGTTTTTCTCCCACGGCTCTCTCCTGGGCGGCCAAGTCTGATGGAGGGAGACCCACTAGTCCTTCCTGTGCAGCCTTGACTAGGCCGTGATTAGCCTGCTTGCCTCCATGTTCAGGTGCAGCACAGGTACCTGGCAGGCGGGATCAGCATAACCATTCCGCTTGATGGCAGTAGTGCACCGCGAAGCCAACTACCTAGGGCGTAGGTTAAACTCCCTCATCCCTTCCCTGAGCAAAAAACTTTTCAAGAAAAAGGAAGAGCCACACACTGGCTCAGCTACCACTGGACTCCAATGCTCTGGGCATGGACTGGTCAGAGATGCGGTTCCAACTCTGTACCTGGGGGAATCCCAACCCTGTAGGGGGTATGCAGGAGGGTGAGGGGCTTCTCGTCTCTGGGGGAACTGGGCAGGTAAGGTGGTGAACCTAGAACCTGAGTGTTGCAGACCACACTGGGTAGCGGGGCATGGGGGTGGGGAGGTAGGCCCCTCAAATGCAATGCCATGCTACTACTACACTCCAAGCCATTCTGGGTGCCAGGGAGTCCCTGAAGGTCCTCCCTGATGAGATCTCAGAGGAAATCCCAGCGAACCTCATGGCAAAGTGGACAACAGTGGTGAACCCTCAGACTCAAAAAACGTGGACTCCGGGACCAGGGGACCAGGAGACCAGGGGACCAGGACACCTGGAGTTGATGAATCTTGACCCCTTGCTGCCCAGCCAGGATCCAGCTGCTTTGGACTGAACCCCACCATCTGCAAGACCACTAGAGCTGCCTTCAGGACTTGGGCGTGCTGACTCTGTGGGAGCCTGGCCACAACCAGATTCCCAGGTCAAGGCCACCTGCCGAGGACCCTCACCATACCCTACCCCATCCCCTGGCAGCCTGACCCTTGGCTGGTAGGGCAGCAGGATCCTGGTGTAGCAGAGATCAGGACACACGGGAGGGTGGGCAGATGCCTTGGTCAGGAGAGAAAACCACCCCTCCCGAAGGGGTCCCAGGAAGCCCCGCAAGGCCTTCCCACCTGGCAGAAGGAGGCTCAGCCGTGGAAGCAGAGCAGTGTGCAGACAGCTCTGTGCACTTGGGAGGTCTCCAGTCTCTGACTCTGATGGGAGAGGATTAGGGCCGCCCACACACTCGACTCTTCTTATCCATGGTTCCAGGAAGGTGCCCTCAGGTTTCCTGCCATCAGGGTTCAGATGGAGGCTGAGACCATCACCCACATCAGGGGTCACCACGCGCCGGGGACACCCACAGCCTCGCCTGAAGAGGCAGGCCGCCAAGGAAGAATCCTGATGTGGAGACAAGGACATATCAAAACCAGAAATATGACATCTCATCTGCCCCCTTGCCTACCAGGCCAAGGCATGGGGCCCCGGCCCGCCTGTCTCCTAGGCATTGCCAGGCAACCATTATGAGCTCTCTCTGGGTCTGTCCCGACCTCACTCCCCCCTCAGCCCCACACCCTCACCCCCAACCCACACCAACCAGCCGGCACCCCTCAGGATCCTGGGGGCCCTTTCCTGTCTGCAAACACCCAGGTCACTCTCACGCACATATGTGTCTTTCACCTGCCTGTGGCCGGGGCTGTGCACACATGCAACTCAGAGCTCTCGGAAGACAGTCAACGGGTCCCACGGGCACCTAGACACAAAGCACAGCACACTTTTCACTGGTGCGACCTGGGTGACCCTCCTCAGAGGAAGCTCTCTCAAGGTGCCTTCATCTTTTCTCTCGAAGGTCCAGGAACCAGAGCCCACAGAGCACTCAAGTGAATCAATGAGCTTGACCACCAGGCTACATGCAAAATAATACACGACAACCAGCCTCACAAGCAGGACTCTACCCTCTGAACTCCATCTGTCTCTGTGTCTCTCTGTGTATCCATCTCTCCTCTCCTCACTTCCCTACACCAAGATATCTGCCCCCCCCCCCGGTCCTTCTTTCTCAGACCCTCTCCCTACATCTCCTTTTCCCTATCCTTACCATGCTCCTATATACAGCGCTAGCCAGAGAGTATCAAGGACAGACAGGCGTGTCTGATGCCAGACTATACATCCTGTTCCCTTGGGAAATGAACGCCACCACCCAGCAGGAACCTCTCCTTCCTTCCAGGCACGAGAGAGAGTCCAGAGGCCTACCTACACAGGTCTGAGAACTTCCACGATGCCTCCTAGAAACAGACCACTTTGGCTGCCTCCAAGAGTAGCCCCAGACACGGGGCTTGTCCCCCCTTCAACCTGGGTGTTAGTTCTCCCTGGATGTTATGCAAGGTGACCTAGTCAATAGAACCCAAGTGTAGGCTGCCTGCATGAGGTTTTCGCATCACAATAATGGGGTTTGTTAGCGGAGGAATGGCAGCCTTCCATCCACCTCATTCCAACCACCCACCCACCACCCACCACCCCCTCACACAGAACATCATTCACCCCTTCTTTCTATCTCTCTATATTTCTGTGTAGCTTTCTCTCTTTTTCTGTCTTTGTCTCTGCTCAGTGTTTAAAATTCCATTTGTGACTTGCATATACCATTAAACCCTTTATTCTAAATATGTGCCTATATAAAATTATAAAACTGATTTCGCTCTTCAGTATTTATAAATTTCAAATGTGGTGCTTTCTTTTTAGCTTTTTGTGAACAGTTTTATATCATACTTCCTTAAGACACTGAATGAAAATCTGGGTCTTTTAATGCTCACGTGTAATCACATCCTTCAAATTCCTGGAACAGAGAATTTTTGTGAGTCCATGTTTAAACTGAAGCTGTTTTTCTTTTTCTTAGACTTTGTAGTTTATATTTTTATCTTTCCTTTCCCATTCTTCTCCCTTAACTACTTCCTTCATCACCATTCCCTTCTTCCTCCACTTGCTTCTTCTTCTCCTTCTTTAAAGACTATCTCGCCTTGTAGATCTGGCTACCTTTGTTCTCAATATTCAGACCACCATAATCCCAAAATTACAGACCTCT
Organism: Cricetomys ansorgei; assembly: GCA_026225945.1. NCBI lineage: Eukaryota > Metazoa > Chordata > Mammalia > Rodentia > Nesomyidae > Cricetomys > Cricetomys ansorgei. The sequence continues at coordinate 38,458 of JAMJFZ010000134.1, forward strand.
TCCGATTTTTGCCTCCTGACTGCTGATGTGAATGAACTGCACAGGTCACTCCAACAAGAAACATTAAAAAAAAAAATCAATCCATATGATTCTATGGATTACTGGTAGAATCATTTTTACTTAGTATATCAAGGGCCCTTCATTCCATCATTAGCCATTAAGATGAGATTTAACTTTATTCATATATATATTTTTATATGTGCACATAAACATTCTATCTACACCCAAAATTCACAGTACTTTTAACCCTGTACAATCTCATTACACAAAACAAATACAAGCAAGCAGGAATGTGCAGGAAAGATAGAACAGAGAATGGATTTGGCTAAACCAGTGGCTATTTCAGAAATTTGAAATTCCACGCCTGGTTAACTGAAATAACGCCTGATAAACTGTGTAGGGATGCAGAAACTAAAGGGAAAGTGAACACGCTTTCTTTGATTTTGTCTTAGGTCATCCCTTTATTTTTCTAGAGGAAGCTTGGGTTGTCCTGTTTGACTTAAAAACACAGAAAAAAAAAATGTGGCTATATTTGAACATAATATTCATTGTGGTAAATACAGTAGGAACTATGGTATCTACCTCTTCAGCACTTGTAAGTTTTAAATAATGCTGCTTTGGAAATTTTCTGCTTCCTCAGTAACAAGAAATACAAGGTACATCGGAACACACACAAATACAGACTTAACACTACCATCTGTTAATTGGCATTTTGAACTATTTTTAAGCGCACGATTTCCTCAACTTTGACATACTCTGTGTTAATATAGACTTCGGTATCTGAAATTGATTTTTTAAAGTTTCATTATTCCTTTAATATTCCAGGGAGCATGTGATTCTGGGGCAGAGTGGCTTTATATGCATGAGCCAGGCCCGGGCATCCATAATCACTGCAGTAAAAATGACCAGAACCACAATTTCATATCTTCCCCAGTTCACAAAACTCTAGACCAATTAAAATGTGAATGACCACCAGGCAGTGGTGGTGCCTTTTCGCCCCAGTACGGGGGAGGCAATGGCAGATGAATCTGAGTTTGAGGCCACCCTGGTGTACAGAGGGAGTTCCAGAGTACACAGAGTAAAACGTGTCTCAAACAAAAAACAAAGCAGGAAAAAAATGAACGGCCTTGAAATTTTGTGAGAGCATGCCAATGTACACGCACAAATGTAGCTTTCTGCTCTCTCTTTTTTTTTTTTTTTTTTTTGGTCTGAAACATCCATGAAATGATTCCAAGTAGCAATGCACAAGGCAGCCACGTGCTTCAGCAATTCCTTAGCTGAAAACACCACAGCACCCTCACCTCCCGGCCAAGGGAGGAGGGAACACTTAGGATGATGTTCGCTGAGGTCTCTCCTGCACCAGCAGCACCATCAGCATCTTCTGGCCCAGGGAAGTGCATCCGGGTCTCCCACGAGGCCCTCCCACGCAGGGTCTCCAGATGGTGCCCAGAGCATGGAACTCAGTGTCCCTAAACTCAAGACCCAGGCATTTAAATCCACGCGGTGCCTCCTCCCCTCGCCCGAGGTCTCCCTGTGGGCGCCAACACCCAAGGCTCCCAGGCTCTGGGCCGCACACTCAGGAGGGAGGGGAGACCTGCACTAGACACCTCTAGTCACTAGATGACTGGTCTAGAGACACCAAGTCATCCCTCACCAGGCCAAGCCAGCCCTTAGGGCGTGGGGGTGGGGAGAAACTCACCTGGTCCCCGCCCGGCTGTCTTGGGGTGGAATCTCAGACAACTGGGGGCTAAGCGCCCCTCCTCGGCTTTCTCCCCACTCTCCCCGTCCTGGTTGGGGGGAACAATGCTCCAGGAAGGGGAAGAGAGACCCAGACCCCCGAGTGCTCGCCGCCTAGAGGAGGAGCCATGGGTCCTAGCTCCGCCCCAGAGGCTCAGAGGGGCGGGAGGTTGGGCAAGGGAAGTCACGTGGGAAACAGCTCCTCCTTGCTTAGTTGCTGAGAACCTGTTTGGTTCCATTAAGACAGACAAACCCTGACTGGAGGAACCCTATAACAGGATATTTGCCATCCAAGAGTCTCCAAAGTGTTTACGGTGAAAACAAGCTTAAATACGCTTTAATAAGGAGGCAAGCTGGGTGACACCACATCCCACAAGAACAGGGATTTTAAATTTTTTACAATTATACATGTCTATGAATGTTTTGTCTGCTTACTAATTTCATTCCTAGTGCCCACAGAGGCCAGAAGAGGGCCAGAGAAGACATTGGAGTGCTTGGAACTAGAGTTCCAGAAACAGACAGATGTGAGCTAATTGTACCTGGGTCCTCTGGGGGGCAGTGGTTACACTTAAGTGCTCAGTCATTTCTCCAGCCCAGCAATAGGGGTGTATCCTCAAGTTCTCGCAGGCAACCAGACCATTGGCCATAACATGTACTGCTAGGGGCATCTGTTAGACCATCAAACCACAAAACTCAAAAGGAAGTTTCCTACACCTGGGAGAATTCTTTGTTCTAGAATCCTTGCTTCGAGGATAGGGCATTATTCCTCAAGGTGGGGTAATTCCAATTAAACTGTGAGTAACGCATATGTATGTGTATGTGTGTGTGTGTGTGTGTGTGTGTGTGTGTGTGTGTGTGTGCTTGCTATAAATAATAGTTCAGCCTATAGCTTTTACAAACATCTATAGTATTATTCATTCCTTCACTCTCCTTCTGGCTTTCTACCCCATATACATTACCCTCCCATTCTCCTCCCTAGTTAAGTCTACCCCCCATTTTCCATTTCCCTCTTCATAGCATTGGTGTCCTAGTACACAGGCAAGAAAACCAAAACAGATATTCTTTATTTCTCTGCTCTGTTCTTTAAGTTTGCAAGGAAAATAATGTCTTTCATTATGACATTTTCAGATTTGTGTGTCTTCTTACTTTGTTCATGCCCCTTCTCCCAGTACACCCCCACACCCCTGACTCCCTCTTTCTCACTTGTTGATCCCCTTCCTCCACTCAAATAGTCCCTCTCCCATTCAGTTGAAAGCAGGCCACTCTCCTAAAAATTCCTTCCAAGGAAGTTCTTGTTATCATTATTCATATGACCCAAAGTGTGAGACACCTCACATGTCCACTGACTGATGAATGTTTAATTCAACTGCTAAGTCTATGCCATGTTTCCGTTTGGTTGTTTCTGAAACAAGGAGTCACAGAGCAACATGAGCTGGCTGAACTTTAAATCCTCCTCGCTCATGCCTACCCTGGCAAGCCTGTGCTGCCAAATCCTGAAGTATGCAAAATACTGATGTGAAATTTTACAATGTAGTTTAACCAGGAGAGAATATTGCAAGCCACAGATCAAGCTTTACAGAAAAGGAAGGACAGTGTACAGTGTCTTATGATGCAATTAGAATAAAAGCATCAACTGCAAAGTGTTCTCACTGAAACAATAAAGCCTGCATCTCACCAACTCCATACTGAGTACTAGAAATTCAGTTTTTATGGGATGTTTTCAGCAGAAAGATATGGTGAAATACTGGTTGATAACTTCACAGGACAAAAAAAAATCAAAATAACCACCCCACTAACACCACCACCACCACCACCAACACCAAAAACCTCCATCTCATTCCTCAAATGAATGGAAAAACAGAAATGAAAGGGGATTCATAGATTGAAAATGGAATCAGAAACATTTGGATCCTTGGGATCCAGTAAACTCAGCTCATTAGACTTGGTGGAAATGCCTTCACCTCTTAGGCTATCTCAGCAGAACTTGGTTATTTACTGTGAAATCTTTATCACTTAGAGAATACGTAAAAGCAGACTTATAACTTGTAAACTGAATGAGGTAACCCTTCCTTGTAATCCTAGCACTCCTGTGCCTGAAGCAGGAGGATTCCCAAGGATAGCTTAGGTTACATGGTAAATTGGAGTTCAGTCTGCGCAACATCGTCTGATCGTGACTCAAAACTAAGTAGACATTTGAATGTACAGCTTGGTATGTTTCATACACGTAATCATAAGATACATGTTGAAATACTGCAGGAAAAGAAACAAAATGACAAAGAAAACATTCTTGGTAAAATATTGGGTACTATGCTAGGGATGTAGGTCATTTGTCTGAGTGCTTGCTTCACAGGCATGACATTCTGGGTTTGATCCTCATTCCCTACATAACCTGGGCTGGATAGCGTACACCTGCAATCTCAGTGCTCTGAAGGTGGAAAGAAGGATGAGAGATTCAAGGTCATCATCAGCTACATAACAAGTTTGAGAAGCACAAGAGATTGTGTCTTAAAAATCAAATATCAGACCAAAAGCTGTTAGTTTCTCTTAGGATGGGGATTAGCCCATGACTGAGGATTTGCTGAGCCTTACTGAGTTATGGCAGAAGCTCTCTGCACCATCAACTCCCCCCTACAAGGGAAACAAAAGTCAATTATTGTTGAAGCCTGTTGGTGGTGCATGGAATTTTCCATTCTTGGTCTGTCTGCTTCATTTTAAAGTATAGATGATAAACAGTGAATAACAACAACCATGCAGGGGCTGGAGGGATGGCTCAGAGGTTAAGAGCACTCGCTACTCCTGCAAAGGATCTGGGTTCAGTTCCTAGCACGCACATTGGGCAGTCCGCAACTGGTTGTAGTCCCAGGTCTAAGGGAACTAGTTTCTTCAGGCATCTGCATGCACATGGTGAACACAAATACCAGAAGGAACACATATATACATCAAAAATAAGTCAGTTTTTAAAAAGAGAAATCATACAGTAATTTGAGTACATGGCTGACAGAAATGGCTGAAACTACTAAAACTATAAGAGGTGGCTATATTCAGACCTACTAGCTGGTTAATTACATGAGAGGAGATAGCTTTGTGCTTTTAAAGAATGTAGAAAGGCCAGAAAACTGATGTATAGGAATATTTAATCTTTACATCCAGCAGCATGGCTGCTCTAGGGTAGGAAGAATGTTAGCACACGCCTTTAAATCCAATTCGGAAGGCAGTGGTGGCACATGCCTTTAATCCCAACTCTCAGGATGTAAAAGGAACTAGTCACACATCACACACACACACACACACACACACACACACACACACACACACACACACACACTGGGGGGGGGACCTTTGACCCTTTGAACAAACATACTATGTCTTTATGCAGCTATTATGTGGATGTATTTGGAGAAGGGAATTTGGGGGTTGTTTTGGTTTAGTTTGTGATTTTTTAACAGGATACCTCTATGCAGCCCTAGTTGTTCTAGAGCTCACTATGTAAGCTTCAAGTTCACAGAGACCTGCCTCTACCTCTACCCTTGCCCTGGCCCCTGTCTCTGATTCTGCCTCTGCCAAGTGCTGGGATTAAAGGTGTGTGCCACCACACTTGGTCAAATTGACCGATTTTTGTTTGTTTGTTTGTTTGTTTTGAATGAGTCCCGGTACACTCCCTTCTAGGTACACTTCCCTCTAGGTTAAGGGGCTCACTCCAGCTTGGCAAACCGAAAAGCGTAACTACATTTTTTCCCCATGTTGGGGATGAAAACAAGGGCTTCATAGGTACAAGACTTGCACCCTACCTCTGAGCTACACCCCATACTGTTGTTTATAGCCACTCTCGTAATGGTGCTCTAGAAAAACTCAACCTGTTGTATTTCACGAGGAACCAATGAGCTCCTTACGAACAGAAAGATATCCTGTATCCATACCTATGGGGCTAACCAGCTATTTTTTTCACTAACTTCAGGGACAAAGGCTTAAATGACTAGAAAAATCCCATCAGTATCGTTGACTATAATCCTAAAGGGGTGGTACAGTACATTATGAAGTCACCTAGTCACAGCTCCAAAAGGTCAAGATCATCTCTGAAACAGAATGAGGCCCATTACTTCTGAGGTTATGAAGGGGTCAGAAGAGTTTTGTGCTGTTGTTTTAAACATTTAAACAAAAAAAATACTCTTTAATCCCAGCACTAGGAAGGCAGAGGCAGGCAGATCTCTGAGTCTGAGGTCAGGACAGCAGAGGCTACATAGACAGACCCCAGCTCAACCCCACCTCAAATACAAATAAAAATAGTAAAAAAGAATATACTTGACACTTTTCAGTTCTAACATTGGAGAAATGTTTTGCACTATGGCAAAAATATCTACTAATAACCTTGTTTCTCAGATCATGGAATTCTAGGAAAATCAGAGACTGATTTACATCCAATGTCACCCTTACACCTCAAACAGAAATGAAGACTGGATGCCTAATTCATGTATCAGGAGTGACAATCAGGATTATTTACATTTCCTTGGGGGCATTTTTGGATATCACTAGCATGTTCAGGACCAGCACTTAGCCCTCCATCCGCACAGATGCTTTATTGTTACAAAAACAGTCATGTCTGGGAGTTGAACAAGGAAGGAGTGCTTTATTTGCTTCACATATAGTATTATTCAGGGATTTACGGGAGCTGCATTATTAAATGCACATTATTAATAATAAATACCATGCCATCCACTGCAGTTACATAAAATATCCAAAGCCCATTCCTTAGCTCAGGCCTAGATGTGAAAAAGAAAGAAACTAAACGTGTACAAGACATGGAGCAGAACTCAGATAATGTTGCAGGACACATTTTCTATCATGTCACACTGAGTGCTGCGAGAGAAAATTATCAGTTACACGGGGGAAAAATAGACCCTCGGGCATACTTTTTGACATTTTTGACATTTTCACTTAAATAACTCTGTGTGTCTGATCTGCCCGGACAATAAATTGTTTTCATGTGTGGAAAGGAGCCAGGCATTAGTTTCTCAAAGTGTATGTTGTGTGCACATGAGCAAAACTGTTTGGAAGACATAATGTTATGATTGTGATAATTGAGTTCATATTATTTCTTTACAAACAGAAACCACAGCATGTGGTCAGCCCTTGGATTTGGCTCCCAGCAGCACAGGAAAACAATCACAGTGACTTTCAGTGATCTGTCTATTTGTGTAGATCTCAACTAACATGTGTTCTAAACCTGTAAACTAAAATCTTCCTACATATTCTTGAAGAAGTACTCATGCATTCTTCAATTTTCCATTAGGTAATCTAAACCTTAGAATTTACTAAGTTCTCTCCTCTAGACACCTTATATTTTGAGGGAGGATACAGAAAGTACAGGTTGTAACTTGGTATAGTGGCTACCACTAGCCATTTATCACTTAAATTGGTCTATTGTCCCATTCAGCTGAAAAGTAGTAAAGTTATCAATGAAGGCCACTTGAGCCCATTGTGTTTCTCTGTCTACAATGTTTTTCAATTCTTTTTTATTAAGAGGGGGAAGTGAGTTGAAACAGGGACTCATATTTAACACCAGATGTCTGAGAACTCACTTTGTGTCCATAATTGACCTCAAACTCAGTTTTCTGAGTCGCTCAGTGCTGGGATTACAGGCATGAGCTGCCATCTCTGGCTTGATGGTTTCTTTCCAGTAACATGCTCATTTTTCCTATCCTCTGCTTCTATGTGAAACACTATTCTCCACTTGTCCACTCTCCAGTGGGACATTCCAGAAGGTTCTTTCCTCAACTCATGACATTCATGAGGGAATGGCATTCATGAAAAGGGAATCAAGTATGACAAAAACCTCACTCAGGTTTGTAGGTTTATTCAACACCAGGTGGTGCACAATCATGTATAGTGAGATATGATGCCTCCTTCTGGCATGCATGTGTACATGCAGACAGAGCACTCATACATACATACATAAATAAATAAATCTTTAAAATAATCATGGATTGTGGGTGTTGTGACATACAGCACTAATCTCAGCACTCTGGAATCCGAGCAGGAAAATTATGACTTTAAAACAGTCAGGGCTACACAGTGTGATGCTGTCAAAAAACAAGTAATTAAAACAAAGAATTTAGCACTGTGTGTGACCCTTAAGATTTTTAACTGTTCCTTTAGTGGATTTTTGAAACAATTTAATACAAATAAGTACAAACTTCAAACAAGGAAAAGATGACCCTTATAAAGATGGCTGATCATACCTTAGAGCAGTGGTTCTCAACTTGTGCTTCGTCATCCCTTTGGAGAGTGACTGATTCTTACACAGGGATCGCCCAAGATCATCTGCATACCAGATATCTACATCATGATTTCTAACAGTAGCAAAATTACAGTCATGAAACAGTAACAAAATAATTCTATTGTTGGGGTTTACCACATGTGGAACCCCTTTCGGGTTGCAGCATTAGGAAAGTTGAGAACCACTGGGTACAGAGTGTTTGTCTGCATCTCTTTATTATTTAAACACATTATCCAGTTATGCCTCTGTCACATACTACATATGAAGCACTCTCGCTATATGTGCTTGCTATACCTTAAGAAGCCTGAGCCCTGGAAGTTTCTTGCACCTTGTGTTATTGCAAAATGTAGGTCTTTCCCACCATCTCATTCTTCCCCAAAGATCAAGACTATGACCTAGTTTCATGGACAACCGATGATAACTTTACCAATATCTGTTGCTAACGAGTCCACAGCAGTATTTATAGCAAGGTGAAGGTACCATCCTGCACACTTAGAAATCAGGCACATCGTTTCTTTCTTCCTTGAAGGGTATTTATAGTGGAAATGATAAACTTTAGTATCTGTGAAGATTCCTGTTGCAATATCCTGTAACTGCTTCCTAGATCAGTTGAGGTGTGTTCTTTCCAATCCTTCTAGCTGCCTATGTCAGTCTTTCAATCTTACAGCGTGCCTGCCTTTGGCCCAGCAACTCTGTGTAGCATGAAGTCCTCACCTCTACCTCTTGCTTCAATATTCAGAAGTACCTGTTTCATCAACCGAAGCACTTGAGTTTCACACCTGGCACATAAGGGTTGGGAGATAGTATACACAAGCCTCTCAGGTCCATCCCCAGCACAATACCCACAAAAGAAAAGTATCTGTATGAGGGTCTGAATCCAGCTCTTGTTCCCGAGATGGGTTCCTCAGCTTCCACGGAGGAGGATAAACAATTGAAACTATGACAGGTGAGCGCAGTATCTCACTCTTCTACGGGACCCTTAGTTGGCAAGCTTAAAGCTCTTTTAATAAGACACATAGAATACGTCTTATGGTGATTATGACACGCAGGAGCGTTTCTTTCATACTAAAATAAAGATAAAGAAAAGCAAAGACTAAAATCAAAGGAAATAACAATGTGCACATTAAGGGAATAAAACAAAGTTTCTCTAAGCTAGCAATCCAACTCTCTAGGCCTTGCAATCTATTCTCCTCAGTTAGTTCATTCCTCTCGTCTCTCCTGTCTGTCTGTCTCTGTCTCTATGTCCGTTGTCCTCATCCTCGTCCTTGTCCTCGTCCTCGCCCTCGTCCATTTTCTCGTCTCGCTCTCTCATTCCTCCTCTTGATCATCGTTCCTTTCTGATCAAGACTTTTCTGTAGCTTAAGTAGCACTGCAGGAATGTTTATCTAAGGGTTGCAGGTGTCAGGCATATCTCAAACAGGAACCAATGGGAAAGGTGTCTCTCCTCTTTACAGCTGCAGGCTTCAAAGTTACTCAGTTATCACCAAAGAGTAAATGATACAATGATTAATTAGTGGACGGTAGGGATGTCACTGCTGATTGCCATTTGCCTTGCACAGATAGTTCAGGGTGCCATGAAGGCGCCAAGGGAGGATTTTATGGTTTTTTAGTTCCTTTTTATGTATGTATTCTTCTGGGTCAAAGCTCTAAATTTCTAGTCTTATCTGGTGGCCTGGCTAGGTTGAAGGCTTTTTCTCTAAGTCCTGGGAATGTTTACTTTTAAGTTGGTGCAGGCTTGCTCTATTCTTTGTTCGTGAAGGGCTAATTGCCTGCTTGGCTTTCCAGGTGCACTAACTTTCTAACTAAGCTCTCTGGCTTCTATCTATTAAGGCTTATCTCTTCCTGGGAAGATCAGCATTTACTCCAGGAATAGCTTTATGATGCACTTGCAGTAAACCTGGGTTGCTCTTACGTTCCAGGACTTGGAAGTCCGAATGTGATTACAATTTACTTCTGAATAGCATGGTTGTGTTTCATTCCAGCCCACAGTGGCCAGCTCAGGGATTAATTTTGCTATTACTATTAGGCTATGCAGATCTTACTATTGATGAGAAAATGTATGTCACCGTACAGTAAAGATAAGAAAGGGGCAAAGCAGTTAAGGAATTCCAGTTCCTGACAGCGGATGCCCAAGAACCTTGTCAAGCTGAAGCTTCCAGAGTCTGGGTAACCTGGATCCCAACATATTTGTTATAAGAGAATTTCATAATTGATTGTGCAGTCAACCTGGCTAATTACACATAACAAACACACACACACACACACACACACACATACACACCACACACACACAAAAAAAAATTTGTTTTTATATGCAGTCAGTGCTTCAAGCTTTTGTTTCCACTTCACATTTGGAAGAAATCAGTAAAAAAAAAGCCCAAAATAATAGATTGTAAAAATCTAATATAACTTGAGACTGAAGAGAAGGAGGCTCAGCAGTTAAAAGTACTTCCTGCTCCTGAAAAGGATCTGGGTTCAGTTTCCAGCACCCACATGGTGGCTCACAGCCACCTATAACTCTATTTCCAGGGGATCTAATGCCCTCTTCTGACCTCTCTGGTCACCAGGAAAACATGTGGTGCACATACATATGTGCAGGCAAAACAGTAACATGCATAAAATAAAATAAATCTCATGTTTGGATTTAGTACAAGTTAAAACCTCAGACCAAAACTATAGCAGAAGACAACTGAGGAATTATTAATTTGTACTTTCTGTTCTTTGAGAACAAAGTCTCTCTGTGGCTCTGACTGCTCTCAAACTCTCAGGGACCCTCCTGCCCCTGCCCCTGCCCCTGCCCCTGCCACCAGAGAGCTAGCATTATAGGATTATAAGCATGTGCCACCATGCCCAGATCACTGATTTATGTTTTCCCCCTCTCATTGGAAATAGATTCTTTTCTCACATAATATATCCCAATGCTGGACTCCCTCACCTTTAACCCTTCCAGTGTCTCCCTACCTCCTCTCATCTCAATTCACTCCTTTTCTGTTTTTCATTAGAAACGAACTGGTTTCTAAGAGATTCTTACTTTCAATACAGAAATTTTGTATTCCAGCCACCACAGTATACAAAAGGAGATAAATGTCTTCTATGGTGTTCTTGGGACCAGAGAGGTGGCTCAGTTGTTAAGAGCATTGGCTGTTCTTCCAGAGGACCTGGGTTCAGGTTCCAGCACTTATAGGGCAGCTCACAACTGTCTGTAACTTCAGTTTCAGGGGACCTGACACCTTCACAATAGGCATATACACCAAAGCACAAAAAGTAAAACCAAATAAATCCATTTGAAAACAATGCAGTGGTTTCCTTGACAAACAAAACTCTCATCTTGATTTTTGCTGCCTCAAAACCTAGGTATGCAGTGTCCATGGCTAGAAGAATTGGAGCCCGAGCATACGCTCTCCCTGAAGACCTTGTCGAAGTGAAACCCAAGATGGTCATGACCGTGTTTGCCTGTTTGATGGGCAGGGGGATGAAGAGAGTGTAAAATAACCAATACGAATACAACCAACTTTACTGGCAGGCGCATGATTAGCAAGTCAGCTATTCCCAGGTGAAGTGCTCATGGCTTAAGGAATTCTCGGTCATTTAAAAGACTTTAGTTTTGATTAACAAGACTAGCTCATCATCTTTGGGGAAAGAGTCTTAGTAATGAGCAACTCCTCTTTCCCATACAGGTGGTTGTGTTCAGCACACCTGAACCATGCTCACACAGCCAACCATTTGCTCTCTCCTCCCAGAATGCAGCCCTTGACTTTTCCCATCGTTGCATGCTCTGTGTGTATCCTTTCCCTCTTAGGGTGTCCATCTCTTGAGACTTACTTAGATGGGTAGATAGGAATATTATTAGCTCATCGTTTTGCTTTCCAAGCTCTACCGGTTCTTACTGGAGAACTGTGGTCAGATAGTATGTGGAGGTGAGTGACCTTTGCTAACTTTGTAGTGCTGAGAATTTGCTGGAGTAACAGTCTGTGCAGAATGCACTAGAAGCTTTTCTCGTTCTTTTATGCTTAAAATCAGTATCTTTGTACAGTATTCTTTCCACATGATTATTTTTGTACGTTTAAGAATATTTTGGTTACACTGAACAAGTCTGCTGATTTGCTACTATTTTAAGGGGGTCTTCAAGTAAGTAAACAAGCATAAACGACAGGAGGAGGAAAATGGACCGTAAGGTTTCATTTTCCCCTCACATCCAGGCTCAAATCAAATGAAATGTTTTATCTTCAATAAGTCAGTTCGATATATGCTTATTTCTATGAAAAAACCTTTATCACAAACCTCTCTGTCGATCTAAAATGCTGTTAAATATGACACTTTTGAGGAGCGAGTTCAAAATTTAGATGGAGATTTGATAATCAAAGTATGCTAAGTGTACAATATATTTGTTAATTTTATACCTATAACAAGGTGTGGTCACTAAAAAGGGAAAGTATGTATGTCAGACTTGATGTACTTTTGCTTTGTCAAGCTCTTTGCTATAGTTCTCAAGATCATTATGTTAATCTAACTCTGAGAAGTGATATAATCTGGTTAGCAACATAGTAGTCCAAATAAAGACATTTGCTAATAAAGAGTGTCTCGATTTTTTGTTTGGTTTTGTTTTAAAGGCCTATTTATTTTCCTATTTGTGCGTGTTCTGTGTGAATGATGCCCTGTGTGGGGATAGCCATGGCCAATAGAGAGGGCATTGATTCTCCTGGATCTGGAGGTACAGTCAGTACAGTCTACTTGATGAGGGTGCTGGGTACCAAACTTGGGTCCTCTGAAAGGGCAGCAAGCACTCTTAATGGCTGAGCCATCTCACCAACTTCTTTTTTGTTTTTAAGATAGATCTCCGTGGGTAGCTCAGGATGGTCTTCACCTTGGGTCCTTCCACTTCAGCTTCCCTAGTGCTGCTTGTGCAGGCATGCTTCACCGTGGTTACCCTGAGTCTCCTCTTGGTACTCCTGTCCCAAAGTGGTATGGCAATGTGGACCTGCATTTCTTCCTTTCTCTGTCATATTCTATAACATCAATTGTATTTGATTTGAGGGCTGAGTTGGAGGTGTGGGACTAAGAAGAATACAAATAAATTTTACACGTAATGATTTCCTCTAATTTACCCGATTTCCTTGGGTGCATAGGAGAAAAAATGTAACATTCCAAAGGTGCTGGTTTCAATATCCGTTCCCTGAAAAAAAATTTATCTACTCCTTCCTTTTCCCTTCTCCCTTCATCTTTAATCTTTTCATTATTGTTTAATGCACAGACTCTGAAACTGGAGATTCTTCCTGGCCAGGGAGGGGAAATGATTAAGGCTTTCTTAACCTCTTTACACTTGTCACTGGGGCTGGATAATTCTCTCTGAGAGCGTGTAAGATGGGCTATCCTGCACACTGTAGGGGGTATAGAAGCATCATAGCCTCTGACATCTGGATGTCAATGCCATGCTCCTGGTTGTATCCACCAAGATTATCTCCATCCACGGCCTGTTGCTCCCTGGGATTCCACATGAGCCTTAGCCGACAACCACACAAAACTTTAAAGGTTTTCTGTGATTAATACCATGAAGTATAGTCCTTGTAGGATCTAATTATATGACAATGTTATAAAATAGTTTGCATAAGCATGGTGATACATACCTGTTGTTACACTTGGGAAGCTGAGGCAGAAGAATGAATACCATTCCTAAGACACATCTCAGGAAGAAAGAGAGAAAGAGACAAAAAAGGAAAGGAGGGAGTGATGGAGGGACGGAGGGGGACTAACTTTATATACAGTAAGGCTTGAAAAGGACTTTCTAAATATATCACAATTATTAAAGACAAGGTGTTTATTATTTATTTATTTTATTGTTTTTGTTTTTTAGGACAAGGTTTCTCTGTGTAGCCCTGGTTGTTCTGGAACGTACTCTGTAGACCAGGATGGCCTTGAACCCACAGATCCACCTGACTCTGCCTCCTGAGTGCTGGGATTAAAGGCCTGCACCACCGCTGCATAGCTGTCAAAGTTTTTGTTTGTTTTTGGTTTATTTTTTTATTTTGTGTGTATGAGTTTTGTCTGAATGTGTGTGCCTGATGCCTGAAGAGGCCAGAAGTGGGTGTTGGATCCTTAGAACTGGAGTTACAGACAGTAACTGCCATGTGGGTGGTAGGAATTGAACCAGAGTCTTCTGAAAGAGCAGTCAGTGCTCTTAACCGCTGAGGCATTTCTACAGCTCTGTTGTTTTTAAATGGGTTCTGAAGAGATCGATAGCTCAGTCAGTACCTCAACGAGAAACTGACTTAGAACTCATGCAAAAAGAATGTGAGGTTTGATGGCATGGGATTCATTCCCAGTGCTGAGGAGGTAGAGACAGCTGGGTCCCTGGGCATGGCTGGGTAGTCAGCTTAGGGTTCCCAGACAAAGAGAGAGAAGGTGGTCAGCACCTGAGGGACAACAGCCAGAGTGACCTCTGGCCTCCGTATGGACATGCATACACACGCTTCTGTGCACACATACACTCAAATAATGTGAAAGTGCCGATGATCGTGGGGCAAAGCTCACAGCGGCACATGATGCAAGCCTGTGGACAGAATACAGTTGATAGAGTGCTTGCCTAGCATGCCGGGAAACCTGTATTCCATCCCTTAGTCCTTCATAAACTTCGCATGGTGGTATACACCTACAATGCAGAATTTGTGTGATGGAAACAGGAGGAACAGAAGTTTGGTTACTGCTGGGTGGTGGTGGCACACACCTTTAATCCCAGCACTTGGGAGGCAGAGGCAGGTGGATCTATATGAGTCTGAGGCCAGCCTGGTCTATTGTTCCAGGACAGCCACAGTAACAATACAGAAACCCTGTCTTGAAAAAGCAAAAAAGAGGAGGAAGAAGAAGAAGAAGAGGAGAAAGATGAAGAGGAGGAGGACGAGGTTCAGTTATCCTCAGCGGCATAGTGACCATGAGGCCAGGGGAGTACATAAAGACCCTGTCGTTTTATTTTTTAAAATGTACAAAGGGGTCCTGGTTTCTGCGTAACCCTCCAGGTTCTGGAAGAAGGAAGGATGCAAATTTAAGAAGATCCTGGGGTACACAGCTAGTTCAATATGAGACTGGGCTCCATAGTGAGACCCCATGTCACAAAGAAACAGCAGTGGAACGCATGCCTGGCTTGCTTTAAGCTCTGGGTTTCATCTCCATTACCATATAACCGCATGGGGGCCAACGTTTATACTTTCAGCACTGGGAGGCAGGCAAGAGGTCAGAGTTTAAGATAGGGCTGGGGAGATGGCTCAGGCTATGGAGAGGTGATAATGATTGTAACACAAGCATGAGGATCTAAGTTCAATGCTCAGTACTAACATAAAAAGCTTTTCTCACTGACTCAGCTTTAAGCTCTGGGTTTCATCTCCATTACCATAGAACCGAATGGTGGCCAACATTTATAATTTCAGCACTGGGAGGCAGGCAAGAGGTCAGAGTTTAAGATAGGGCTGGGGAGATGGCTCAGGCTATGGAGAGGCTATAATGCTTGTAACACAAGCATGAGGATCTGAGTTCAATGCTCAGTACTAACATAAAAAGCTTTTCTCACTGACTCATCTGTACTACCAGTGCTGGGGAAATAGGGGCAGTTGCTTTTCTTTCGTTTTGTTTTTGAGACAGGGTCACACAAATGACACAGTGAACGTGTCTTAAACTTACAGAAAACTCAGGAGCTGGAGAGATGGTCCAGCAGTTAAGAGCCTTTGGCTCTCTTGTGGAGGACTAAATTTTCCTTACCAGTACACAAATGGCAGCTCCTAAGGGAGGAAACCTCCAGTTCCAGGGGATACGATGCCATCTTCTGGCCTCTGCGGAAATTGCATGCCTCTGACGCACTTAACATAGGCGCAGGTAAAACTTTCAAACTCATAAAACAGTTTTAAAAACATACAGAAAACTTCAAAAGTACACATTTCCTTTTTTAAACGTATATGGGTGTTTTACTTGCATGTATGTCTGAGTATGATGTATGTGTCTGGTGCTCACAGAGGCCAGAAGACTGTCAGATGCCCTGAGGTTGGAGTTAGACAGCTATGAGCCACAATGGTGGGTGCTGGAAACAGAACCTTGCTACTCTGGGTGAGCAGTCAGAGCTAAGCCATCTCTCAGACAGCCCCTCCCAACACACACACACACACACACACACACACACACACACACACACACACACACATTATTTTTAATTATTAAGACAAGGTTTCCTGGCCTTGTCTGGCCTCAAAGGCACTGGGGATCATTTGAAATTCTGACCCACGTGCCTCCACCAGTTAAGTGCTGGAATTATAAACTTGTGCAACCATGTTTAGTTCACTCAGTATTGTGAATCTAATCCAAGGCTCTGTGCTCATGCACAGTACCAAGTCCACTATATTCTCAATCCTTAGGTTGCATGCTTGCTCTCTTGTTCTCTCTCTCTCTCTCCCTCCCATGCACACACTTTCTGGCAGGCTCGCTCTCTCCTTCCCTACCTCTCTCCCTCTGTCTTACTCTCTCTCCTTTTAATGTGTAAATGCATATCTGTGTTTTGTCTGCATGTATGTCTCTGTACCTGGTACACATAGAGCAGAAAAGGGAATTTGATCTCCTGGAACTGGAGTTATGAATGGTTGTGTGTCAGCTTATGAGTGCTGGGTACTGAACCCATGTCCTGTGGAAGAGCAGTCAGTGCTCTTAACTGCTGAGTCCTCTCTCCAGCTACCTAAGCATTCTTTTATAGCAAGGAGTGAGCAAAGGATTTGTGCTACAGGGAACCCATACACATGCTTCAGCTTGGCAAAACCGTTTAGGTCTATGTGAGTCCAAGAAATGTGTAAAGGCTTTTGACTTTTGAATGGCCATTACTCCCTAAGGTTAATGAGAAGCGAAATCAGGAAAGGATTGCTGAAGACCAGGGTAGATCTGTAATCCCAGCTGAGGGGTCTCTGTGGGTAAATTTTTCCTGGGAGGAGTCCAAAGCTCCCTGCACTTCCCACTTCCCAAGAGGTGGGACTGTGGCCTGTGGCTTCCCTTCTTCCCACAGCTGTCCCTCTCCAGGGGAAGGTCCTGAGGCCTTGAGAGATTTCTTGCTGACCTGAAATGCCAGTCCTCAATGTTGCAGTTGCACTAACTCCTATATTATGACTACAAACTGAAGTTTGAAACTTTGGTGAGATGTGCAAACCCATGTTAAAGAGTCTATGTAGCTAATTAGCTGGTTGGAACTTCTGGTGGTTGTGGAGAACAGGAATGTTACAAGTCCTGAGACATTATCTTGAGCTGTCTTTACTCCATTAAGAGCCTGCCTCTCTTTCTGAACTAACATCCCTGTGACTATCAAGTGGAATCCTTTTGGAATGAACTAACACAAAGGCTAAGAATATCATTAAATAGCAATTGAGCCTATAATAGATTTTACCCAATTTCCTTTCCTTGCGTAGATGTCAAGTGGGGGGACAGGGGGTATGGGACAGCGAGCGCTCTAGTGGTGGTGGTACATGCCTTTAATGCTAGCACTCTGAAAGGGAGGCAGAGGCCTGTGGATCGCTGAGTTCAAAGCCAGCATGATCTATAGAGTGAGTTCCAGAACAGTCAGAGCTGTCCTGGACACATGAAAAAAATGAAAAAGACAGAGACACACATAAACAGAGAGAGAGACAGGGAGAGAGAGAGAGACAGAGACAGAGACAGAGACAGAGACAGAGAGCGATGTATTATTAATCCCAAAGATTGGAAGACCACTGAGCTAAATCATCATGGCCAAATCAATGAAAGCAAGCAGTTATTTAAAACAAGCCTTTTTATTTGTGAACACAGGCTGCCTCCCTCTATGGTGAGGTTCAAGAGTTTCAAGTAGTGAACTATTTCAGGTTCAACTAGTTCCACCCTTGGACTTGTAGTCCTGGGTGCTATAAGAAAGTAGGCTGAGCAAGCCACCGGCAGCAAGCCAGTAAGCAGCACTCCTCCATAGCTTCGGCTTCAGCTCCTTTTCTATGTAGCAAAAGCCATGAGCAAGACATCTTGACATATTTTGCAGTGTTGCAGTTATAAGCTTGCATGACTACTCATGACTTGTAACAAACATTTAAAGTAGAGCTTCCTGTGAACAAGTTAATATTCTTGACACTTTATACGTACAACTGAATCATCACATTAATTCTAGAACTATGACAAATCATATACGTTTATTTGTTCTATCCGTTTACTTATTTTCAGCAGTGCTTGGGATTGAGCTATATTACCTTGAGCCATTTAAAAAACTATTTTATGAGAGGCTAGAGAGAGAAACCTGGATGTGGGGCGAATTTGTAAGCCGAGCACTATGGAGACAGTAACAGGCAGATCCCTGGGGCTTACCGCCCAGCCAACCTAGCCTATTCAGTGAGTCCCAGAGACCTTTCTCAAAAACCAAGACTAGGGGCATGCTGGAGAAATGCCTCAGTGGGTAATAGCACTTGCCACATTTGCATAACTCGTGAGTTTGTCAACTAGCACCAATATCTAGCAGCTCACAACTTCTGTAACTCCAGATTCACGGTTTCTGATAATCTCTTCAGGCTTCTATGTCTATCTGAACACATATGCACAGTCCTACACACAGACACACAGACACACACACAAAATTTAAAATAATAAAATAATCTAAATATATAAGGTGGAAAGGGTGATACACACCTGTAAACCCAGCACTTGGAAGGTAGAGGCAACAAGACCAGGTGTTCAAAACCAGCCTCAGCTATAGGAGAGTTTAAGGCCAGCCTGCTCTACACGAGATCGAGTTTTAGGGATTCAGAGTAACTATTTGAATAGTAGAATGTGTATTTTGCCTGTGAGAGGCCCAGTAGTCATTTCCTGGTTTTGAATAAACCTACAAACCTGAGTGAGGTTTTTGTCATACTTGATTCCCTTTTCATGAATGCCATTTGCTCATGAATGTCATGAGTTGAGGAAAGAACCTTCTGGAATGTCCCACAGGAGGATGAACAAGTGGAGAATAGTGTTTCACATAGAAGCAGAGGATAGGAAAAATGAGCATGTTACTGGAAAGAAACCATCAAGCCAGAGATGGCAGCTCATGCCTGTAAACCCAGCACTGAGAGACTCAGAAAAATGAGTTTGAGGCCAATTTTGGACACAAAGTGAGTTCTCAGACATCTGGTGTTAAAATGAGGCCCTGTTTCAACTCACTTCCCCCTCTTAATAAAAAAGAAGTGAAAAACATTGTAGACAGAGAAACACAATGGGCTCATGTGTCCTTCATTGATAGCTTTACTACTTTTCAGCTGAATGGGACAATAGACCAATTTAAGCGATAAATGGCTAGTGGTAGCCACTATACCAAGTTACAAACCTGTACTTTCTGTATCCTCCCTCAAAATATAAGCTGTCTAGAGGAGAGAACTTAGTCAATTCTAAGGTTTAGATTACCTAATGGAAAATTGAATTATGCATGAGTACTTCTTCAAGAATATGTAGGAAGATTTTAGTTTACAGGTTTAGAACACATGTTAGTTGAGATCTACACAAATAGACAGATCACTGAAAGTCATTGTGATTCTTTTCCTGTGCTGCTGGGAGCCAAATCCAAGGGCTGACCACATGCTGTAGTTTCTGTTTGTAAAGAAATAATATGAACTCAATTATCACAATCATGAAAATGATCTCTTCCAAACAGTTTTGCTCATGTGCACACAACACACACTTTGAGAAACTAATGCCTGGCTCCTCCCCACACATGAAAATAATTTATTGTCCGGGCAGATCAGACACACAGAGTTATTTAAGTGAAAATGTCAAAAATGTCAAAAAGTATGCCCGAGGGTCTATTTTCCCCCCGTGTAACTGATAATTTTCTGTCGCAGCACTCAGTGTGACATGATAGAAAATGTGTCCTGCAACATTATCTGAGTTCTGCTCCATGTCTTGTACACGTTTAGTGTCTTTCTTTTTCACATCTAGGCCTGAGCTAAGGAGTGGGCTTTGGATATTTTATGTAGCTGCAGTGGATGGCATGGTATTTATTATTAATAATGTGCATGTAATAATGCAGTTCCCGTAAATCCCTGAATAATACTATATGTGAAGCAAATAAAGCACTCCTTCCTTGTTCAACTCCCAGACATGACTGTTTTTGTAACAATAAAGCATCTGTGCGGATGGAGGGCTAAGTGCTGGCGCTGAACATGCTAGTGATATCCAAAAATGCCCCCCAAGGAAATATAAATAATCCTGATTGTCACTCCTGATACATGAATTAGGCATCCAGTCTTCATGTCTGTTTGAGGTGTAAGGGTGACATTGGATGTAAATCAGTCTCTGATTTTCCTAGAATTCCATGATCTGAGAAACAAGGTTATTAGTGGATATTTTTGCCATAGTGCAAAACATTTCTCCAATGTTAGAACTGAAAAGTGTCAAGTACATTCTTTTTTACTATTTTTATTTGTATTTGAGGTGGGGTTGAGCCGGGGTCTGTCTATGTAGCCTCTGCTGTCCTGACCTCAGACTCAGAGATCTGCCTGCCTCTGCCTTCCTAGTGCTGGGATTAAAGAGTATTTTTTAATGTTTAAAACAACAGCACAAAACTCTTCTGACCCCTTCATAACCTCAGAAGTAATGGGCCTCATTCTGTTTCAGAGATGATCTTGACCTTTTGGAGCTGTGACTAGGTGACTTCATAATGTACTGTACCACCCCTTTAGGATTATAGTCAACGATACTGATGGGGTTTTTCTAGTCATTTAAGCCTTTGTCCCTGAAGTTAGTGAAAAAAATAGCTGGTTAGCCCCATAGGTATGGATACAGGATATCTTTCTGTTCGTAAGGAGCTCATTGGTTCCTCGTGAAATACAACAGGTTGAGTTTTTCTAGAGCACCATTACGAGAGTGGCTATAAACAACAGTATGGGGTGTTAGGTGCAAGTCTCTTGTACCTATGAAGCCCTTGTTTTCATCTGCAACACCGGGAAAAAATGTAGTTACGCTTTTCGGTTTGCCAAGCTGGAGTGAGCCCTTAACCTAGAGGGAAGTGTACCTAGAAGGGAGTGTACAGGACTCATTCAAAACAAACAAACAGACAAACAAAAATCGGTCAATTTGACCAAGTGTGGTGGCACACACCTTTAATCCCAGCACTTGGCAGAGGCAGAATCAGAGACAGGGGCCAGGGCAAGGGTAGAGGTAGAGGCAGGTCTCTGTGAACTTGAAGCTTACATAGTGAGCTCTAGAACAACTAGGGCTGCATAGAGGTATCCTGTTAAAAAATCACAAACTAAACCAAAACAACCCCCAATTCCCTTCTCCAAATACATCCACATAATAGCTGCATAAAGACATAGTATGTTTGTTCAAAGGGTCAAAAGTCCCCCCCCAGTGTGTGTGTGTGTGTGTGTGTGTGTGTGTGTGTGTGTGTGTGTGTGTGATGTGTGACTAGTTCCTTTTACATCCTGAGAGTTGGGATTAAAGGCATGTGCCACCACTGCCTTCCGAATTGGATTTAAAGGCGTGTGCTAACATTCTTCCTACCCTAGAGCAGCCATGCTGCTGGATGTAAAGATTAAATATTCCTATACATCAGTTTTCTGGCCTTTCTACATTCTTTAAAAGCACAAAGCTATCTCCTCTCGTGTAATTAACCAGCTAGTAGGTCTGAATATAGCCACCTCTTATAGTTTTAGTAGTTTCAGCCATTTCTCTCAGCCATGTACTCAAATTACTGTATGATTTCTCTTTTTAAAAACTGACTTATTTTTGATGTATATATGTGTTCCTTCTGGTATTTGTGTTCACCATGTGCATGCAGATGCCTGAAGAAACTAGTTCCCTTAGACCTGGGACTACAACCAGTTGCGGACTGCCCAATGTGCGTGCTAGGAACTGAACCCAGATCCTTTGCAGGAGTAGCGAGTGCTCTTAACCTCTGAGCCATCCCTCCAGCCCCTGCATGGTTGTTGTTATTCACTGTTTATCATCTATACTTTAAAATGAAGCAGACAGACCAAGAATGGAAAATTCCATGCACCACCAACAGGCTTCAACAATAATTGACTTTTGTTTCCCTTGTAGGGGGGAGTTGATGGTGCAGAGAGCTTCTGCCATAACTCAGTAAGGCTCAGCAAATCCTCAGTCATGGGCTAATCCCCATCCTAAGAGAAACTAACAGCTTTTGGTCTGATATTTGATTTTTAAGACACAATCTCTTGTGCTTCTCAAACTTGTTATGTAGCTGATGATGACCTTGAATCTCTCATCCTTCTTTCCACCTTCAGAGCACTGAGATTGCAGGTGTACGCTATCCAGCCCAGGTTATGTAGGGAATGAGGATCAAACCCAGAATGTCATGCCTGTGAAGCAAGCACTCAGACAAATGACCTACATCCCTAGCATAGTACCCAATATTTTACCAAGAATGTTTTCTTTGTCATTTTGTTTCTTTTCCTGCAGTATTTCAACATGTATCTTATGATTACGTGTATGAAACATACCAAGCTGTACATTCAAATGTCTACTTAGTTTTGAGTCACGATCAGACGATGTTGCACAGACTGAACTCCAATTTACCATGTAACCTAAGCTATCCTTGGGAATCCTCCTGCTTCAGGCACAGGAGTGCTAGGATTACAAGGAAGGGTTACCTCATTCAGTTTACAAGTTATAAGTCTGCTTTTACGTATTCTCTAAGTGATAAAGATTTCACAGTAAATAACCAAGTTCTGCTGAGATAGCCTAAGAGGTGAAGGCATTTCCAGCCAAGTCTAATGAGCTGAGTTTACTGGATCCCAAGGATCCAAATATTTCTGATTCCATTTTCAATCTATGAATCCCCTTTCATTTCTGTTTTTCCATTCATTTGAGGAATGAGATGGAGGTTTTTTGGTGTTGGTGGTGGTGTTAGTGGGGTGGTTATTTTGATTTTTTTTTGTCCTGTGAAGTTATCAACCAGTATTTCACCATATCTTTCTGCTGAAAACATCCCATAAAAACTGAATTTCTAGTACTCAGTATGGAGTTGGTGAGATGCAGGCTTTATTGTTTCAGTGAGAACACTTTGCAGTTGATGCTTTTATTCTAATTGCATCATAAGACACTGTACACTGTCCTTCCTTTTCTGTAAAGCTTGATCTGTGGCTTGCAATATTCTCTCCTTGTTAAACTACATTGTAAAATTTCACATCAATATTTTGCATACTTCAGGATTTGGCAGCACAGGCTTGCCAGGGTAGGCATGAGCAAGGAGGATTTAAAGTTCAGCCAGCTCATGTTGCTCTGTGACTCCTTGTTTCAGAAACAACCAAACGGAAACATGGCATAGACTTAGCAGTTGAATTAAACATTCATCAGTCAGTGGACATGTGAGGTGTCTCACACTTTGGGTCATATGAATAATGATAACAAGAACTTCATTGGAAGGAATTTTTAGGAGAGTGGCCTGCTTTCAACTGAATGGGAGAGGGACTATTTGAGTGGAGGAAGGGATCAACAAGTGAGAAAGAGGGAGTCAGGGGTGTGGGGGTGTACTGGGAGAAGGGGCATGAACAAAGTAAGAAGACACACAAATCTGAAAATGTCATAATGAAAGACATTATTTTCCTTGCAAACTTAAAGAACAGAGCAGAGAAATAAAGAATATCTGTTTTGGTTTTCTTGCCTGTGTACTAGGACACCAATGCTATGAAGAGGGAAATGGAAAATGGGGGGTAGACTTAACTAGGGAGGAGAATGGGAGGGTAATGTATATGGGGTAGAAAGCCAGAAGGAGAGTGAAGGAATGAATAATACTATAGATGTTTGTAAAAGCTATAGGCTGATCTATTATTTATAGCAAGCACAGACACACACACACACACACACACAGACACACATACACATACATATGCGTTACTCACAGTTTAATTGGAATTACCCCACCTTGAGGAATAATGCCCTATCCTCGAAGCAAGGATTCTAGAACAAAGAATTCTCTGAGGTGTAGGAAACTTCCTTTTGAGTTTTGTGGTTTGATGGTCAAAGAGATGCCCCTAGCAGTACATGTTATGGCCAATGGTCTGGTTGCCTGCGAGAACTTGAGGATACACCCCTATTGCTGGGCTGGAGAAATGACTGAGCACTTAAGTGTAACCACTGCCCCCCAGAGGACCCAGGTACAATTAGCTCACATCTGTCTGTTTCTGGAACTCTAGTTCCAAGCACTCCAATGTCTTCTCTGGCCCTCTTCTGGCCTCTGTGGGCACTAGGAATGAAATTAGTAAGCAGACAAAACATTCATAGACATGTATAATTGTAAAAAATTTAAAATCCCTGTTCTTGTGGGATGTGGTGTCACCCAGCTTGACTCCTTATTAAAGCGTATTTAAGCTTGTTTTCACCGTAAACACTTTGGAGACTCTTGGATGGCAAATATCCTGTTATAGGGTTCCTCCAGTCAGGGTTTGTCTGTCTTAATGGAACCAAACAGGTTCTCAGCAACTAAGCAAGGAGGAGCTGTTTCCCACGTGACTTCCCCTTGCCCAACCTCCCGCCCCTCTGAGCCTCTGGGGCGGAGCTAGGACCCATGGCTCCTCCTCTAGGCAGCGAGCCCTCGGGGGTCTGGGTCTCTCTTCCCCTTCCTGGAGCATTGTTCCCCCCAACCAGGACGGGGAGAGTGTGGGAGAAAGCCGAGGAGGGGCGCTTAGCCCCCAGTTGTCTGAGATTCCACCCCAAGACAGCCGGGCGGGGACCAGGTGAGTTTCTCCCCACCCCCACGCCCTAAGGGCTGGCTTGGCCTGGTGAGGGATGACTTGGTGTCTCTAGACCAGTCATCTAGTGACTAGAGGTCTCTATGCAGGTCTCCCCTCCCTCCTGAGTGTGCGGCCCAGAGCCTGGGAGCCTTGGGTGTTGGCGCCCACAGGGAGACCTCGGGCGAGGGGAGGAGGCACCGCGTGGATTTAAATGCCTGGGTCTTGAGTTTAGGGACGCTGAGTTCCATGCCCTGGGCACCATCTGGAGACCCTGCGTGGGAGGGCCTCGTGGGGGACCCGGATGCACTTCCCTGGGCCAGAAGATGCTGATGGTGCTGCTGGTGCAGGAGAGACCTCAGCGAACATCATCCTAAGTGTTCCCTCCTCCCTTGGCCGGGAGGTGAGGGTGCTGTGGTGTTTTCAGCTAAGGAATTGCTGAAGCACGTGGCTGCCTTGTGCATTGCTACTTGGAATCATTTCATGGATGTTTCAGACCAAAAAAAAAAAAAAAAAAAAAAAGAGAGCAGAAAGCTACATTTGTGCGTGTACATTGGCATGCTCTCACAAAATTTCAAGGCCGTTCATTTTTTTCCTGCTTTGTTTTTTGTTTGAGACACGTTTTACTCTGTGTACTCTGGAACTCCCTCTGTACACCAGGGTGGCGTCAAACTCAGATTCATCTGCCATTGCCTCCCCCGTACTGGGGCGAAAAGGCACCACCACTGCCTGGTGGTCATTCACATTTTAATTGGTCTAGAGTTTTGTGAACTGGGGAAGATATGAAATTGTGGTTCTGGTCATTTTTACTGCAGTGATTATGGATGCCCGGGCCTGGCTCATGCATATAAAGCCACTCTGCCCCAGAATCACATGCTCCCTGGAATATTAAAGGAATAATGAAACTTTAAAAAAATCAATTTCAGATACCGAAGTCTATATTAACACAGAGTATGTCAAAGTTGAGGAAATCGTGCGCTTAAAAATAGTTCCAAATGCCAATTAACAGATGGTAGTGTTAAGTCTGTATTTGTGTGTGTTCCGATGTACCTTGTATTTCTTGTTACTGAGGAAGCAGAAAATTTCCAAAGCAGCATTATTTAAAACTTACAAGTGCTGAAGAGGTAGATACCATAGTTCCTACTGTATTTACCACAATGAATATTATGTTCAAATATAGCCACATTTTTTTTTCTGTGTTTTTAAGTCAAACAGGACAACCCAAGCTTCCTCTAGAAAAATAAAGGGATGACCTAAGACAAAATCAAAGAAAGCGTGTTCACTTTCCCTTTAGTTTCTGCATCCCTACACAGTTTATCAGGCGTTATTTCAGTTAACCAGGCGTGGAATTTCAAATTTCTGAAATAGCCACTGGTTTAGCCAAATCCATTCTCTGTTCTATCTTTCCTGCACATTCCTGCTTGCTTGTATTTGTTTTGTGTAATGAGATTGTACAGGGTTAAAAGTACTGTGAATTTTGGGTGTAGATAGAATGTTTATGTGCACATATAAAAATATATATATGAATAAAGTTAAATCTCATCTTAATGGCTAATGATGGAATGAAGGGCCCTTGATATACTAAGTAAAAATGATTCTACCAGTAATCCATAGAATCATATGGATTGATTTTTTTTTTTAATGTTTCTTGTTGGAGTGACCTGTGCAGTTCATTCACATCAGCAGTCAGGAGGCAAAAATCGGAAGAGGTCTGTAATTTTGGGATTATGGTGGTCTGAATATTGAGAACAAAGGTAGCCAGATCTACAAGGCGAGATAGTCTTTAAAGAAGGAGAAGAAGAAGCAAGTGGAGGAAGAAGGGAATGGTGATGAAGGAAGTAGTTAAGGGAGAAGAATGGGAAAGGAAAGATAAAAATATAAACTACAAAGTCTAAGAAAAAGAAAAACAGCTTCAGTTTAAACATGGACTCACAAAAATTCTCTGTTCCAGGAATTTGAAGGATGTGATTACACGTGAGCATTAAAAGACCCAGATTTTCATTCAGTGTCTTAAGGAAGTATGATATAAAACTGTTCACAAAAAGCTAAAAAGAAAGCACCACATTTGAAATTTATAAATACTGAAGAGCGAAATCAGTTTTATAATTTTATATAGGCACATATTTAGAATAAAGGGTTTAATGGTATATGCAAGTCACAAATGGAATTTTAAACACTGAGCAGAGACAAAGACAGAAAAAGAGAGAAAGCTACACAGAAATATAGAGAGATAGAAAGAAGGGGTGAATGATGTTCTGTGTGAGGGGTGGTGGTGGTGGTGGGTGGGTGGTTGGAATGAGGTGGATGGAAGGCTGCCATTCCTCCGCTAACAAACCCCATTATTGTGATGCGAAAACCTCATGCAGGCAGCCTACACTTGGGTTCTATTGACTAGGTCACCTTGCATAACATCCAGGGAGAACTAACACCCAGGTTGAAGGGGGGACAAGCCCCGTGTCTGGGGCTACTCTTGGAGGCAGCCAAAGTGGTCTGTTTCTAGGAGGCATCGTGGAAGTTCTCAGACCTGTGTAGGTAGGCCTCTGGACTCTCTCTCGTGCCTGGAAGGAAGGAGAGGTTCCTGTTGGGTGGTGGCGTTCATTTCCCAAGGGAACAGGATGTATAGTCTGGCATCAGACACGCCTGTCTGTCCTTGATACTCTCTGGCTAGCGCTGTATATAGGAGCATGGTAAGGATAGGGAAAAGGAGATGTAGGGAGAGGGTCTGAGAAAGAAGGACCGGGGGGGGGGGGGGCAGATATCTTGGTGTAGGGAAGTGAGGAGAGGAGAGATGGATACACAGAGAGACACAGAGACAGATGGAGTTCAGAGGGTAGAGTCCTGCTTGTGAGGCTGGTTGTCGTGTATTATTTTGCATGTAGCCTGGTGGTCAAGCTCATTGATTCACTTGAGTGCTCTGTGGGCTCTGGTTCCTGGACCTTCGAGAGAAAAGATGAAGGCACCTTGAGAGAGCTTCCTCTGAGGAGGGTCACCCAGGTCGCACCAGTGAAAAGTGTGCTGTGCTTTGTGTCTAGGTGCCCGTGGGACCCGTTGACTGTCTTCCGAGAGCTCTGAGTTGCATGTGTGCACAGCCCCGGCCACAGGCAGGTGAAAGACACATATGTGCGTGAGAGTGACCTGGGTGTTTGCAGACAGGAAAGGGCCCCCAGGATCCTGAGGGGTGCCGGCTGGTTGGTGTGGGTTGGGGGTGAGGGTGTGGGGCTGAGGGGGGAGTGAGGTCGGGACAGACCCAGAGAGAGCTCATAATGGTTGCCTGGCAATGCCTAGGAGACAGGTGGGCCGGGGCCCCATGCCTTGGCCTGGTAGGCAAGGGGGCAGATGAGATGTCATATTTCTGGTTTTGATATGTCCTTGTCTCCACATCAGGATTCTTCCTTGGCGGCCTGCCTCTTCAGGCGAGGCTGGGGGTGTCCCCGGCGCGTGGTGACCCCTGATGTGGGTGATGGTCTCAGCCTCCATCTGAACCCTGATGGCAGGAAACCTGAGGGCACCTTCCTGGAACCATGGATAAGAAGAGTCGAGTGTGTGGGCGGCCCTAATCCTCTCCCATCAGAGTCAGAGACTGGAGACCTCCCAAGTGCACAGAGCTGTCTGCACACTGCTCTGCTTCCACGGCTGAGCCTCCTTCTGCCAGGTGGGAAGGCCTTGCGGGGCTTCCTGGGACCCCTTCGGGAGGGGTGGTTTTCTCTCCTGACCAAGGCATCTGCCCACCCTCCCGTGTGTCCTGATCTCTGCTACACCAGGATCCTGCTGCCCTACCAGCCAAGGGTCAGGCTGCCAGGGGATGGGGTAGGGTATGGTGAGGGTCCTCGGCAGGTGGCCTTGACCTGGGAATCTGGTTGTGGCCAGGCTCCCACAGAGTCAGCACGCCCAAGTCCTGAAGGCAGCTCTAGTGGTCTTGCAGATGGTGGGGTTCAGTCCAAAGCAGCTGGATCCTGGCTGGGCAGCAAGGGGTCAAGATTCATCAACTCCAGGTGTCCTGGTCCCCTGGTCTCCTGGTCCCCTGGTCCCGGAGTCCACGTTTTTTGAGTCTGAGGGTTCACCACTGTTGTCCACTTTGCCATGAGGTTCGCTGGGATTTCCTCTGAGATCTCATCAGGGAGGACCTTCAGGGACTCCCTGGCACCCAGAATGGCTTGGAGTGTAGTAGTAGCATGGCATTGCATTTGAGGGGCCTACCTCCCCACCCCCATGCCCCGCTACCGAGTGTGGTCTGCAACACTCAGGTTCTAGGTTCACCACCTTACCTGCCCAGTTCCCCCAGAGACGAGAAGCCCCTCACCCTCCTGCATACCCCCTACAGGGTTGGGATTCCCCCAGGTACAGAGCTGGAACCGCATCTCTGACCAGTCCATGCCCAGAGCATTGGAGTCCAGTGGTAGCTGAGCCAGTGTGTGGCTCTTCCTTTTTCTTGAAAAGTTTTTTGCTCAGGGAAGGGATGAGGGAGTTTAACCTACGCCCTAGGTAGTTGGCTTCGCGGTGCACTACTGCCATCAAGCGGAATGGTTATGCTGATCCCGCCTGCCAGGTACCTGTGCTGCACCTGAACATGGAGGCAAGCAGGCTAATCACGGCCTAGTCAAGGCTGCACAGGAAGGGTCTCCTGTGGGTCTCCCGCCATCAGACTTGGCCGCCCAGGAGAGCCGTGGGAGAAGACAGGATCCGGGTGACCCGTAGCCTGGGAGGCCACAGCCCCACCCCAGAGGTAGCCTGGATCCTCAGGGCTTGGCCTGCTCCAGGAGGGATGCACCTCCTCCCAGGTCGTGTGGCAGCCCTGTCTACTTGGATGAGAGGATCTCCCTGCCAGGGACCCTGGGTCAGGGGCTGTGTCTGGGTTGAGGCTGTGGACCTAGTGGGGACCGCCAGTGTGCACGAGCCCACTGTGGAGGGCCCCCTAGCTTTTAGTTGAGGCTCGCCAGCAGCACCCACTGCTCACACAGTGGCGTCCGCCACACTTGCACAACCCCAACCCAGAGTCTGTTCAGCGCTGCTCTCAGGCTGTGAGGGCCACACAGCCAATGTCACCAAAGGACATGGATCCATTTCACCTCATCCCTGCCGTCCTCCTTCCCTCCTCTCCTCTCTCTTCTGCCCCAAGTTCTCTCTGCTTTCCTGTTTTCTTCCTTTGCATTTCGTTTTTGTACCCCCACCCTTTTTTGTTTTTGTATTGGTAGTTTGTTTGTTGGTTTTTTTCGTTCTTTTGACACTGGGTTCTGTTTGAGTAGGACTGCAGGTGAAGTTGAGGGACAAGGCCCCGTTGGCAAATTTATCTACAGGACAGCCACAAGCCCAGAGTCTTACAGGCAGACTGGAAGTCACAGCAAGGACAGAGACCACCTGGCTGTGTGTAGTCAGTTGCCCGAAGGCAAATTTATCTACAGGACAGCCACATGCCCAGAGTCTTACAAGCAGACTGGGAGTCACGGCAAGGACAGAGACCACCTGGTTGTGTGTTGTCGGTGGGCCCAGGTCAGGCAATGTGTGGTTCAGGGTGAGTCTTAGTAGATGCAGCCAGATGGAGTGTAGACTGAAGGATGCCCTTCACCCGTGACAAACCCCCTCCCTGCAATGCCCAGCACCTATGCAGGCGGCCCACTTGCGGGTTCAGCTGACAAGGTCAGCTTGTCTAGCCGCCAGGAAGTACCAACACTCAGATCAAAGGGTGGACAAGCCCCTTGTCCTGCTCTTCCCTGTCCAGGGATCCCGGGTGGAAGAACGGGTATTTAGCGGACGCTGTAAAATGAAGAGACGGAATTCTGGGGTCCAAGAAGACAGTATCTGTCTGTATTAGAGTGTTGTAAGTATGTGTGTATTTATGTGTGTTTGTGTGGGCCTGGGAATTTTGGGCCATGCTTGTGGGTGTTTTGTGTTTATTCCTGGTGAGTCCACTGGAGAGGAGGGCAGGCCCTACCTACGGAGCCGTGAGGCAAGTGGGCCATAGAGGTCCAGTGTGTGGCAGTTACGGTGGTCAGCTCAGAGCGAAGGTGGAAGTAATAGGTTAGTTTCAAGGGGAAACCCTTCGGGCCCCGTCCCTCATCAGCAGCTCAGGTGGGCGTGAGATCCGGACCGATCCCGGCCGGGATGGCTGTGAGTGCCTGTGACTTGGCCTGGAGTGCAGATCAGACCTCTGGCGTGGCCATGGTATGGGAGGTGGCAAAACACATCCTGGAATGGCGGGCTTCGCACCTCTTAGAACTCGGAACAGTGCTGGCCCAAGGTAGCTACCTAGCTAGCTCCCTTTGCAGCATCAGGGAGACTGCCTCGGTGAGGCTTGGCAGAGAGGGAGAGTTGGAAAGCAAGGACTGGGCCTACTCCTTGAGGCAATCAAAATGGTCTGTTTCTAGAGGGAATCATAGAAGTTCTCAGGCCTGTGGAGGTGGCGTATGGTCTCTCTCAGCTCCTAGAAGGAAGGAAAGGTTCCTGTTGGGTCTTTGCGTGCGGTTCCCAAGGGAGCCAAATCCAAGGGCTGACCACATGCTGTAGTTTCTGTTTGGAAAGAAATAAAATGAACTCAATTATTATCTCAATCATGAAAATGATCTCTTCCAAACAGTGTTGCTCATGTGCACACAACACACACTTTGAGAAACTAATGCCTGGCTCCTCCCCACACATGACAATAATTTATTGTCCGGGCAGATCAGACACGCGGAGTCATTTAAGCTAAAATGTCAAAACTGTCAAAAAGTATGCCCGAGGGTCTATTTTCCCCCCGTGTAACTGATAATTTTCTCTCGCAGCACTCAGTGTGACATGATAGAAAATGTGTCCTGCAACATTATCTGAGTTCTGCTCCATGTCTTGTACACGTTTAGTGTCTTTCTTTTTCACATCTAGGCCTGAGCTAAGGAGTGGGCTTTGGATATTTTATGTAGCTGCAGTGGATGGCATGGTATTTATTATTAATAATGTGCATGTAATAATGCAGTTCCCGTAAATCCCTGAATAATACTATATGTGAAGCAAATAAAGCACTCCTTCCTTGTTCAACTCCCAGACATGACTGTTTTTGTAACAATAAAGCATCTGTGCGGATGGAGGGCTAAGTGCTGGCGCTGAACATGCTAGTGATATCCAAAAATGCCCCCCAAGGAAATATAAATAATCCTGATTGTCACTCCTGATACATGAATTAGGCATCCAGTCTTCATGTCTGTTTGAGGTGTAAGGGTGACATTGGATGTAAATCAGTCTCTGATTTTCCTAGAATTCCATGATCTGAGAAACAAGGTTATTAGTGGATA
Organism: Cricetomys ansorgei; assembly: GCA_026225945.1. Lineage (NCBI taxonomy): Eukaryota > Metazoa > Chordata > Mammalia > Rodentia > Nesomyidae > Cricetomys > Cricetomys ansorgei. The sequence continues at coordinate 70,428 of JAMJFZ010000134.1, forward strand.
TTTTTGCCATAGTGCAAAACATTTCTCCAATGTTAGAACTGAAAAGTGTCAAGTACATTCTTTTTTACTATTTTTATTTGTATTTGAGGTGGGGTTGAGCCGGGGTCTGTCTATGTAGCCTCTGCTGTCCTGACCTCAGACTCAGAGATCTGCCTGCCTCTGCCTTCCTAGTGCTGGGATTAAAGAGTATTTTTTAATGTTTAAAACAACAGCACAAAACTCTTCTGACCCCTTCATAACCTCAGAAGTAATGGGCCTCATTCTGTTTCAGAGATGATCTTGACCTTTTGGAGCTGTGACTAGGTGACTTCATAATGTACTGTACCACCCCTTTAGGATTATAGTCAACGATACTGATGGGGTTTTTCTAGTCATTTAAGCCTTTGTCCCTGAAGTTAGTGAAAAAAATAGCTGGTTAGCCCCATAGGTATGGATACAGGATATCTTTCTGTTCGTAAGGAGCTCATTGGTTCCTCGTGAAATACAACAGGTTGAGTTTTTCTAGAGCACCATTACGAGAGTGGCTATAAACAACAGTATGGGGTGTTAGGTGCAAGTCTTGTACCTATGAAGCCCTTGTTTTCATCTGCAACACCGGGAAAAAATGTAGTTACGCTTTTCGGTTTGCCAAGCTGGAGTGAGCCCCTTAACCTAGAGGGAAGTGTACCTAGAAGGGAGTGTACAGGGACTCATTCAAAACAAACAAACAGACAAACAAAAATCGGTCAATTTGACCAAGTGTGGTGGCACACACCTTTAATCCCAGCACTTGGCAGAGGCAGAATCAGAGACAGGGGCCAGGGCAAGGGTAGAGGTAGAGGCAGGTCTCTGTGAACTTGAAGCTTACATAGTGAGCTCTAGAACAACTAGGGCTGCATAGAGGTATCCTGTTAAAAAATCACAAACTAAACCAAAACAACCCCCAAATTCCCTTCTCCAAATACATCCACATAATAGCTGCATAAAGACATAGTATGTTTGTTCAAAGGGTCAAAGGTCCCCCCCCCAGTGTGTGTGTGTGTGTGTGTGTGTGTGTGTGTGTGTGTGTGATGTGTGACTAGTTCCTTTTACATCCTGAGAGTTGGGATTAAAGGCATGTGCCACCACTGCCTTCCGAATTGGATTTAAAGGCGTGTGCTAACATTCTTCCTACCCTAGAGCAGCCATGCTGCTGGATGTAAAGATTAAATATTCCTATACATCAGTTTTCTGGCCTTTCTACATTCTTTAAAAGCACAAAGCTATCTCCTCTCATGTAATTAACCAGCTAGTAGGTCTGAATATAGCCACCTCTTATAGTTTTAGTAGTTTCAGCCATTTCTCTCAGCCATGTACTCAAATTACTGTATGATTTCTCTTTTTAAAAACTGACTTATTTTTGATGTATATATGTGTTCCTTCTGGTATTTGTGTTCACCATGTGCATGCAGATGCCTGAAGAAACTAGTTCCCTTAGACCTGGGACTACAACCAGTTGCGGACTGCCCAATGTGCGTGCTAGGAACTGAACCCAGATCCTTTGCAGGAGTAGCGAGTGCTCTTAACCTCTGAGCCATCCCTCCAGCCCCTGCATGGTTGTTGTTATTCACTGTTTATCATCTATACTTTAAAATGAAGCAGACAGACCAAGAATGGAAAATTCCATGCACCACCAACAGGCTTCAACAATAATTGACTTTTGTTTCCCTTGTAGGGGGGAGTTGATGGTGCAGAGAGCTTCTGCCATAACTCAGTAAGGCTCAGCAAATCCTCAGTCATGGGCTAATCCCCATCCTAAGAGAAACTAACAGCTTTTGGTCTGATATTTGATTTTTAAGACACAATCTCTTGTGCTTCTCAAACTTGTTATGTAGCTGATGATGACCTTGAATCTCTCATCCTTCTTTCCACCTTCAGAGCGCTGAGATTGCAGGTGTACGCTATCCAGCCCAGGTTATGTAGGGAATGAGGATCAAACCCAGAATGTCATGCCTGTGAAGCAAGCACTCAGACAAATGACCTACATCCCTAGCATAGTACCCAATATTTTACCAAGAATGTTTTCTTTGTCATTTTGTTTCTTTTCCTGCAGTATTTCAACATGTATCTTATGATTACGTGTATGAAACATACCAAGCTGTACATTCAAATGTCTACTTAGTTTTGAGTCACGATCAGACGATGTTGCGCAGACTGAACTCCAATTTACCATGTAACCTAAGCTATCCTTGGGAATCCTCCTGCTTCAGGCACAGGAGTGCTAGGATTACAAGGAAGGGTTACCTCATTCAGTTTACAAGTTATAAGTCTGCTTTTACGTATTCTCTAAGTGATAAAGATTTCACAGTAAATAACCAAGTTCTGCTGAGATAGCCTAAGAGGTGAAGGCATTTCCAGCCAAGTCTAATGAGCTGAGTTTACTGGATCCCAAGGATCCAAATATTTCTGATTCCATTTTCAATCTATGAATCCCCTTTCATTTCTGTTTTTCCATTCATTTGAGGAATGAGATGGAGGTTTTTGGTGTTGGTGGTGGTGGTGGTGGTGTTAGTGGGGTGGTTATTTTGATTTTTTTTTGTCCTGTGAAGTTATCAACCAGTATTTCACCATATCTTTCTGCTGAAAACATCCCATAAAAACTGAATTTCTAGTACTCAGTATGGAGTTGGTGAGATGCAGGCTTTATTGTTTCAGTGAGAACACTTTGCAGTTGATGCTTTTATTCTAATTGCATCATAAGACACTGTACACTGTCCTTCCTTTTCTGTAAAGCTTGATCTGTGGCTTGCAATATTCTCTCCTGGTTAAACTACATTGTAAAATTTCACATCAATATTTTGCATACTTCAGGATTTGGCAGCACAGGCTTGCCAGGGTAGGCATGAGCAAGGAGGATTTAAAGTTCAGCCAGCTCATGTTGCTCTGTGACTCCTTGTTTCAGAAACAACCAAACGGAAACATGGCATAGACTTAGCAGTTGAATTAAACATTCATCAGTCAGTGGACATGTGAGGTGTCTCACACTTTGGGTCATATGAATAATGATAACAAGAACTTCATTGGAAGGAATTTTTAGGAGAGTGGCCTGCTTTCAACTGAATGGGAGAGGGACTATTTGAGTGGAGGAAGGGGATCAACAAGTGAGAAAGAGGGAGTCAGGGGTGTGGGGGTGTACTGGGAGAAGGGGCATGAACAAAGTAAGAAGACACACAAATCTGAAAATGTCATAATGAAAGACATTATTTTCCTTGCAAACTTAAAGAACAGAGCAGAGAAATAAAGAATATCTGTTTTGGTTTTCTTGCCTGTGTACTAGGACACCAATGCTATGAAGAGGGAAATGGAAAATGGGGGGTAGACTTAACTAGGGAGGAGAATGGGAGGGTAATGTATATGGGGTAGAAAGCCAGAAGGAGAGTGAAGGAATGAATAATACTATAGATGTTTGTAAAAGCTATAGGCTGAACTATTATTTATAGCAAGCACAGACACACACACACACACACACACACACACACATACACATACATATGCATTACTCATAGTTTAATTGGAATTACCCCACCTTGAGGAATAATGCCCTATCCTCGAAGCAAGGATTCTAGAACAAAGAATTCTCCCAGGTGTAGGAAACTTCCTTTTGAGTTTTGTGGTTTGATGGTCAAACAGATGCCCCTAGCAGTACATGTTATGGCCAATGGTCTGGTTGCCTGCGAGAACTTGAGGATACACCCCTATTGCTGGGCTGGAGAAATGACTGAGCACTTAAGTGTAACCACTGCCCCCCAGAGGACCCAGGTACAATTAGCTCACATCTGTCTGTTTCTGGAACTCTAGTTCCAAGCACTCCAATGTCTTCTCTGGCCCTCTTCTGGCCTCTGTGGGCACTAGGAATGAAATTAGTAAGCAGACAAAACACTCATAGACATGTATAATTGTAAAAAATTTAAAATCCCTGTTCTTGTGGGATGTGGTGTCACCCAGCTTGACTCCTTATTAAAGCGTATTTAAGCTTGTTTTCACCGTAAACACTTTGGAGACTCTTGGATGGCAAATATCCCTGTTATAGGGTTCCTCCAGTCAGGGTTTGTCTGTCTTAATGGAACCAAACAGGTTCTCAGCAACTAAGCAAGGAGGAGCTGTTTCCCACGTGACTTCCCCATGCCCAACCTCCCGCCCCTCTGAGCCTCTGGGGCGGAGCTAGGACCCATGGCTCCTCCTCTAGGCGGCCAGCACTCGGGGTCTGGGTCTCTCTTCCCCTTCCTGGAGCATTGTTCCCCCCAACCAGGACGGGGAGAGTGGGGAGAAAGCCGAGGAGGGGCGCTTAGCCCCCAGTTGTCTGAGATTCCACCCCAAGACAGCCGGGCGGGGACCAGGTGAGTTTCTCCCCACCCCCACGCCCTAAGGGCTGGCTTGGCCTGGTGAGGGATGACTTGGTGTCTCTAGACCAGTCATCTAGTGACTAGAGGTCTCTATGCAGGTCTCCCCTCCCTCCTGAGTGTGCGGCCCAGAGCCTGGGAGCCTTGGGTGTTGGCGCCCACAGGGAGACCTCGGGCGAGGGGAGGAGGCACCGCGTGGATTTAAATGCCTGGGTCTTGAGTTTAGGGACGCTGAGTTCCATGCTCTGGGCACCATCTGGAGACCCTGCGTGGGAGGGCCTCGTGGGGGACCCGGATGCACTTCCCTGGGCCAGAAGATGCTGATGGTGCTGCTGGTGCAGGAGAGACCTCAGCGAACATCATCCTAAGTGTTCCCTCCTCCCTTGGCCGGGAGGTGAGGGTGCTGTGGTGTTTTCAGCTAAGGAATTGCTGAAGCACGTGGCTGCCTTGTGCATTGCTACTTGGAATCATTTCATGGATGTTTCAGACCAAAAAAAAAAAAAAAAAAAAAAAAGAGAGCAGAAAGCTACATTTGTGCGTGTACATTGGCATGCTCTCACAAAATTTCAAGGCCGTTCATTTTTTTCCTGCTTTGTTTTTTGTTTGAGACACGTTTTACTCTGTGTACTCTGGAACTCCCTCTGTACACCAGGGTGGCCTCAAACTCAGATTCATCTGCCATTGCCTCCCCCGTACTGGGGCGAAAAGGCACCACCACTGCCTGGTGGTCATTCACATTTTAATTGGTCTAGAGTTTTGTGAACTGGGGAAGATATGAAATTATGGTTCTGGTCATTTTTACTGCAGTGATTATGGATGCCCGGGCCTGGCTCATGCATATAAAGCCACTCTGCCCCAGAATCACATGCTCCCTGGAATATTAAAGGAATAATGAAACTTTAAAAAATCAATTTCAGATACCGAAGTCTATATTAACACAGAGTATGTCAAAGTTGAGGAAATCGTGCGCTTAAAAATAGTTCCAAATGCCAATTAACAGATGGTAGTGTTAAGTCTGTATTTGTGTGTGTTCCGATGTACCTTGTATTTCTTGTTACTGAGGAAGCAGAAAATTTCCAAAGCAGCATTATTTAAAACTTACAAGTGCTGAAGAGGTAGATACCATAGTTCCTACTGTATTTACCACAATGAATATTATGTTCAAATATAGCCACATTTTTTTTTCTGTGTTTTTAAGTCAAACAGGACAACCCAAGCTTCCTCTAGAAAAATAAAGGGATGACCTAAGACAAAATCAAAGAAAGCGTGTTCACTTTCCCTTTAGTTTCTGCATCCCTACACAGTTTATCAGGCGTTATTTCAGTTAACCAGGCGTGGAATTTCAAATTTCTGAAATAGCCACTGGTTTAGCCAAATCCATTCTCTGTTCTATCTTTCCTGCACATTCCTGCTTGCTTGTATTTGTTTTGTGTAATGAGATTGTACAGGGTTAAAAGTACTGTGAATTTTGGGTGTAGATAGAATGTTTATGTGCACATATAAAAATATATATATGAATAAAGTTAAATCTCATCTTAATGGCTAATGATGGAATGAAGGGCCCTTGATATACTAAGTAAAAATGATTCTACCAGTAATCCATAGAATCATATGGATTGATTTTTTTTTTTAATGTTTCTTGTTGGAGTGACCTGTGCAGTTCATTCACATCAGCAGTCAGGAGGCAAAAATCGGAAGAGGTCTGTAATTTTGGGATTATGGTGGTCTGAATATTGAGAACAAAGGTAGCCAGATCTACAAGGCGAGATAGTCTTTAAAGAAGGAGAAGAAGAAGCAAGTGGAGGAAGAAGGGAATGGTGATGAAGGAAGTAGTTAAGGGAGAAGAATGGGAAAGGAAAGATAAAAATATAAACTACAAAGTCTAAGAAAAAGAAAAACAGCTTCAGTTTAAACATGGACTCACAAAAATTCTCTGTTCCAGGAATTTGAAGGATGTGATTACACGTGAGCATTAAAAGACCCAGATTTTCATTCAGTGTCTTAAGGAAGTATGATATAAAACTGTTCACAAAAAGCTAAAAAGAAAGCACCACATTTGAAATTTATAAATACTGAAGAGCGAAATCAGTTTTATAATTTTATATAGGCACATATTTAGAATAAAGGGTTTAATGGTATATGCAAGTCACAAATGGAATTTTAAACACTGAGCAGAGACAAAGACAGAAAAAGAGAGAAAGCTACACAGAAATATAGAGAGATAGAAAGAAGGGGTGAATGATGTTCTGTGTGAGGGGGGGTGGTGGGTGGTGGGTGGGTGGTTGGAATGAGGTGGATGGAAGGCTGCCATTCCTCCGCTAACAAACCCCATTATTGTGATGCGAAAACCTCATGCAGGCAGCCTACACTTGGGTTCTATTGACTAGGTCACCTTGCATAACATCCAGGGAGAACTAACACCCAGGTTGAAGGGGGGACAAGCCCCGTGTCTGGGGCTACTCTTGGAGGCAGCCAAAGTGGTCTGTTTCTAGGAGGCATCGTGGAAGTTCTCAGACCTGTGTAGGTAGGCCTCTGGACTCTCTCTCGTGCCTGGAAGGAAGGAGAGGTTCCTGTTGGGTGGTGGCGTTCATTTCCCAAGGGAACAGGATGTATAGTCTGGCATCAGACACGCCTGTCTGTCCTTGATACTCTCTGGCTAGCGCTGTATATAGGAGCATGGTAAGGATAGGGAAAAGGAGATGTAGGGAGAGGGTCTGAGAAAGAAGGACCGGGGGGGGGGGGGCAGATATCTTGGTGTAGGGAAGTGAGGAGAGGAGAGATGGATACACAGAGAGACACAGAGACAGATGGAGTTCAGAGGGTAGAGTCCTGCTTGTGAGGCTGGTTGTCGTGTATTATTTTGCATGTAGCCTGGTGGTCAAGCTCATTGATTCACTTGAGTGCTCTGTGGGCTCTGGTTCCTGGACCTTCGAGAGAAAAGATGAAGGCACCTTGAGAGAGCTTCCTCTGAGGAGGGTCACCCAGGTCGCACCAGTGAAAAGTGTGCTGTGCTTTGTGTCTAGGTGCCCGTGGGACCCGTTGACTGTCTTCCGAGAGCTCTGAGTTGCATGTGTGCACAGCCCCGGCCACAGGCAGGTGAAAGACACATATGTGCGTGAGAGTGACCTGGGTGTTTGCAGACAGGAAAGGGCCCCCAGGATCCTGAGGGGTGCCGGCTGGTTGGTGTGGGTTGGGGGTGAGGGTGTGGGGCTGAGGGGGGAGTGAGGTCGGGACAGACCCAGAGAGAGCTCATAATGGTTGCCTGGCAATGCCTAGGAGACAGGTGGGCCGGGGCCCCATGCCTTGGCCTGGTAGGCAAGGGGGCAGATGAGATGTCATATTTCTGGTTTTGATATGTCCTTGTCTCCACATCAGGATTCTTCCTTGGCGGCCTGCCTCTTCAGGCGAGGCTGGGGGTGTCCCCGGCGCGTGGTGACCCCTGATGTGGGTGATGGTCTCAGCCTCCATCTGAACCCTGATGGCAGGAAACCTGAGGGCACCTTCCTGGAACCATGGATAAGAAGAGTCGAGTGTGTGGGCGGCCCTAATCCTCTCCCATCAGAGTCAGAGACTGGAGACCTCCCAAGTGCACAGAGCTGTCTGCACACTGCTCTGCTTCCACGGCTGAGCCTCCTTCTGCCAGGTGGGAAGGCCTTGCGGGGCTTCCTGGGACCCCTTCGGGAGGGGTGGTTTTCTCTCCTGACCAAGGCATCTGCCCACCCTCCCGTGTGTCCTGATCTCTGCTACACCAGGATCCTGCTGCCCTACCAGCCAAGGGTCAGGCTGCCAGGGGATGGGGTAGGGTATGGTGAGGGTCCTCGGCAGGTGGCCTTGACCTGGGAATCTGGTTGTGGCCAGGCTCCCACAGAGTCAGCACGCCCAAGTCCTGAAGGCAGCTCTAGTGGTCTTGCAGATGGTGGGGTTCAGTCCAAAGCAGCTGGATCCTGGCTGGGCAGCAAGGGGTCAAGATTCATCAACTCCAGGTGTCCTGGTCCCCTGGTCTCCTGGTCCCCTGGTCCCGGAGTCCACGTTTTTTGAGTCTGAGGGTTCACCACTGTTGTCCACTTTGCCATGAGGTTCGCTGGGATTTCCTCTGAGATCTCATCAGGGAGGACCTTCAGGGACTCCCTGGCACCCAGAATGGCTTGGAGTGTAGTAGTAGCATGGCATTGCATTTGAGGGGCCTACCTCCCCACCCCCATGCCCCGCTACCGAGTGTGGTCTGCAACACTCAGGTTCTAGGTTCACCACCTTACCTGCCCAGTTCCCCCAGAGACGAGAAGCCCCTCACCCTCCTGCATACCCCCTACAGGGTTGGGATTCCCCCAGGTACAGAGCTGGAACCGCATCTCTGACCAGTCCATGCCCAGAGCATTGGAGTCCAGTGGTAGCTGAGCCAGTGTGTGGCTCTTCCTTTTTCTTGAAAAGTTTTTTGCTCAGGGAAGGGATGAGGGAGTTTAACCTACGCCCTAGGTAGTTGGCTTCGCGGTGCACTACTGCCATCAAGCGGAATGGTTATGCTGATCCCGCCTGCCAGGTACCTGTGCTGCACCTGAACATGGAGGCAAGCAGGCTAATCACGGCCTAGTCAAGGCTGCACAGGAAGGGTCTCCTGTGGGTCTCCCGCCATCAGACTTGGCCGCCCAGGAGAGCCGTGGGAGAAGACAGGATCCGGGTGACCCGTAGCCTGGGAGGCCACAGCCCCACCCCAGAGGTAGCCTGGATCCTCAGGGCTTGGCCTGCTCCAGGAGGGATGCACCTCCTCCCAGGTCGTGTGGCAGCCCTGTCTACTTGGATGAGAGGATCTCCCTGCCAGGGACCCTGGGTCAGGGGCTGTGTCTGGGTTGAGGCTGTGGACCTAGTGGGGACCGCCAGTGTGCACGAGCCCACTGTGGAGGGCCCCCTAGCTTTTAGTTGAGGCTCGCCAGCAGCACCCACTGCTCACACAGTGGCGTCCGCCACACTTGCACAACCCCAACCCAGAGTCTGTTCAGCGCTGCTCTCAGGCTGTGAGGGCCACACAGCCAATGTCACCAAAGGACATGGATCCATTTCACCTCATCCCTGCCGTCCTCCTTCCCTCCTCTCCTCTTCTCTTCTGCCCCAAGTTCTCTCTGCTTTCCTGTTTTCTTCCTTTGCATTTCGTTTTTGTACCCCCACCCTTTTTTGTTTTTGTATTGGTAGTTTGTTTGTTGGTTTTTTTCGTTCTTTTGACACTGGGTTCTGTTTGAGTAGGACTGCAGGTGAAGTTGAGGGACAAGGCCCCGTTGGCAAATTTATCTACAGGACAGCCACAAGCCCAGAGTCTTACAGGCAGACTGGAAGTCACAGCAAGGACAGAGACCACCTGGCTGTGTGTAGTCAGTTGCCCGAAGGCAAATTTATCTACAGGACAGCCACATGCCCAGAGTCTTACAAGCAGACTGGGAGTCACGGCAAGGACAGAGACCACCTGGTTGTGTGTTGTCGGTGGGCCCAGGTCAGGCAATGTGTGGTTCAGGGTGAGTCTTAGTAGATGCAGCCAGATGGAGTGTAGACTGAAGGATGCCCTTCACCCGTGACAAACCCCCTCCCTGCAATGCCCAGCACCTATGCAGGCGGCCCACTTGCGGGTTCAGCTGACAAGGTCAGCTTGTCTAGCCGCCAGGAAGTACCAACACTCAGATCAAAGGGTGGACAAGCCCCTTGTCCTGCTCTTCCCTGTCCAGGGATCCCGGGTGGAAGAACGGGTATTTAGCGGACGCTGTAAAATGAAGAGACGGAATTCTGGGGTCCAAGAAGACAGTATCTGTCTGTATTAGAGTGTTGTAAGTATGTGTGTATTTATGTGTGTTTGTGTGGGCCTGGGAATTTTGGGCCATGCTTGTGGGTGTTTTGTGTTTATTCCTGGTGAGTCCACTGGAGAGGAGGGCAGGCCCTACCTACGGAGCCGTGAGGCAAGTGGGCCATAGAGGTCCAGTGTGTGGCAGTTACGGTGGTCAGCTCAGAGCGAAGGTGGAAGTAATAGGTTAGTTTCAAGGGGAAACCCTTCGGGCCCCGTCCCTCATCAGCAGCTCAGGTGGGCGTGAGATCCGGACCGATCCCGGCCGGGATGGCTGTGAGTGCCTGTGACTTGGCCTGGAGTGCAGATCAGACCTCTGGCGTGGCCATGGTATGGGAGGTGGCAAAACACATCCTGGAATGGCGGGCTTCGCACCTCTTAGAACTCGGAACAGTGCTGGCCCAAGGTAGCTACCTAGCTAGCTCCCTTTGCAGCATCAGGGAGACTGCCTCGGTGAGGCTTGGCAGAGAGGGAGAGTTGGAAAGCAAGGACTGGGCCTACTCCTTGAGGCAATCAAAATGGTCTGTTTCTAGAGGGAATCATAGAAGTTCTCAGGCCTGTGGAGGTGGCGTATGGTCTCTCTCAGCTCCTAGAAGGAAGGAAAGGTTCCTGTTGGGTCTTTGCGTGCGGTTCCCAAGGGAGCCAAATCCAAGGGCTGACCACATGCTGTAGTTTCTGTTTGGAAAGAAATAAAATGAACTCAATTATTATCTCAATCATGAAAATGATCTCTTCCAAACAGTGTTGCTCATGTGCACACAACACACACTTTGAGAAACTAATGCCTGGCTCCTCCCCACACATGACAATAATTTATTGTCCGGGCAGATCAGACACGCGGAGTCATTTAAGCTAAAATGTCAAAACTGTCAAAAAGTATGCCCGAGGGTCTATTTTCCCCCCGTGTAACTGATAATTTTCTCTCGCAGCACTCAGTGTGACATGATAGAAAATGTGTCCTGCAACATTATCTGAGTTCTGCTCCATGTCTTGTACACGTTTAGTGTCTTTCTTTTTCACATCTAGGCCTGAGCTAAGGAGTGGGCTTTGGATATTTTATGTAGCTGCAGTGGATGGCATGGTATTTATTATTAATAATGTGCATGTAATAATGCAGTTCCCGTAAATCCCTGAATAATACTATATGTGAAGCAAATAAAGCACTCCTTCCTTGTTCAACTCCCAGACATGACTGTTTTTGTAACAATAAAGCATCTGTGCGGATGGAGGGCTAAGTGCTGGCGCTGAACATGCTAGTGATATCCAAAAATGCCCCCCAAGGAAATATAAATAATCCTGATTGTCACTCCTGATACATGAATTAGGCATCCAGTCTTCATGTCTGTTTGAGGTGTAAGGGTGACATTGGATGTAAATCAGTCTCTGATTTTCCTAGAATTCCATGATCTGAGAAACAAGGTTATTAGTGGATATTTTTGCCATAGTGCAAAACATTTCTCCAATGTTAGAACTGAAAAGTGTCAAGTACATTCTTTTTTACTATTTTTATTTGTATTTGAGGTGGGGTTGAGCCGGGGTCTGTCTATGTAGCCTCTGCTGTCCTGACCTCAGACTCAGAGATCTGCCTGCCTCTGCCTTCCTAGTGCTGGGATTAAAGAGTATTTTTTAATGTTTAAAACAACAGCACAAAACTCTTCTGACCCCTTCATAACCTCAGAAGTAATGGGCCTCATTCTGTTTCAGAGATGATCTTGACCTTTTGGAGCTGTGACTAGGTGACTTCATAATGTACTGTACCACCCCTTTAGGATTATAGTCAACGATACTGATGGGGTTTTTCTAGTCATTTAAGCCTTTGTCCCTGAAGTTAGTGAAAAAAAATAGCTGGTTAGCCCCATAGGTATGGATACAGGATATCTTTCTGTTCGTAAGGAGCTCATTGGTTCCTCGTGAAATACAACAGGTTGAGTTTTTCTAGAGCACCATTACGAGAGTGGCTATAAACAACAGTATGGGGTGTTAGGTGCAAGTCTTGTACCTATGAAGCCCTTGTTTTCATCTGCAACACCGGGAAAAAATGTAGTTACGCTTTTCGGTTTGCCAAGCTGGAGTGAGCCCCTTAACCTAGAGGGAAGTGTACCTAGAAGGGAGTGTACAGGGACTCATTCAAAACAAACAAACAGACAAACAAAAATCGGTCAATTTGACCAAGTGTGGTGGCACACACCTTTAATCCCAGCACTTGGCAGAGGCAGAATCAGAGACAGGGGCCAGGGCAAGGGTAGAGGTAGAGGCAGGTCTCTGTGAACTTGAAGCTTACATAGTGAGCTCTAGAACAACTAGGGCTGCATAGAGGTATCCTGTTAAAAAATCACAAACTAAACCAAAACAACCCCCAAATTCCCTTCTCCAAATACATCCACATAATAGCTGCATAAAGACATAGTATGTTTGTTCAAAGGGTCAAAGGTCCCCCCCCCAGTGTGTGTGTGTGTGTGTGTGTGTGTGTGTGTGTGTGTGTGATGTGTGACTAGTTCCTTTTACATCCTGAGAGTTGGGATTAAAGGCATGTGCCACCACTGCCTTCCGAATTGGATTTAAAGGCGTTTGTGCTAACATTCTTCCTACCCTAGAGCAGCCATGCTGCTGGATGTAAAGATTAAATATTCCTATACATCAGTTTTCTGGCCTTTCTACATTCTTTAAAAGCACAAAGCTATCTCTCTCTCATGTAATTAACCAGCTAGTAGGTCTGAATATAGCCACCTCTTATAGTTTTAGTAGTTTCAGCCATTTCTCTCAGCCATGTACTCAAATTACTGTATGATTTCTCTTTTTAAAAACTGACTTATTTTTGATGTATATATGTGTTCCTTCTGGTATTTGTGTTCACCATGTGCATGCAGATGCCTGAAGAAACTAGTTCCCTTAGACCTGGGACTACAACCAGTTGCGGACTGCCCAATGTGCGTGCTAGGAACTGAACCCAGATCCTTTGCAGGAGTAGCGAGTGCTCTTAACCTCTGAGCCATCCCTCCAGCCCCTGCATGGTTGTTGTTATTCACTGTTTATCATCTATACTTTAAAATGAAGCAGACAGACCAAGAATGGAAAATTCCATGCACCACCAACAGGCTTCAACAATAATTGACTTTTGTTTCCCTTGTAGGGGGAGTTGATGGTGCAGAGAGCTTCTGCCATAACTCAGTAAGGCTCAGCAAATCCTCAGTCATGGGCTAATCCCCATCCTAAGAGAAACTAACAGCTTTTGGTCTGATATTTGATTTTTAAGACACAATCTCTTGTGCTTCTCAAACTTGTTATGTAGCTGATGATGACCTTGAATCTCTCATCCTTCTTTCCACCTTCAGAGCACTGAGATTGCAGGTGTACGCTATCCAGCCCAGGTTATGTAGGGAATGAGGATCAAACCCAGAATGTCATGCCTGTGAAGCAAGCACTCAGACAAGTGACCTACATCCCTAGCATAGTACCCAATATTTTACCAAGTATGTTTTCTTTGTCATTTTGTTTCTTTTCCTGCAGTATTTCAACATGTATCTTATGATTACGTGTATGAAACATACCAAGCTGTACATTCAAATGTCTACTTAGTTTTGAGTCACGATCAGACGATGTTGCGCAGACTGAACTCCAATTTACCATGTAACCTAAGCTATCCTTGGGAATCCTCCTGCTTCAGGCACAGGAGTGCTAGGATTACAAGGAAGGGTTACCTCATTCAGTTTACAAGTTATAAGTCTGCTTTTACGTATTCTCTAAGTGATAAAGATTTCACAGTAAATAACCAAGTTCTGCTGAGATAGCCTAAGAGGTGAAGGCATTTCCACCAAGTCTAATGAGCTGAGTTTACTGGATCCCAAGGATCCAAATGTTTCTGATTCCATTTTCAATCCATGAATCCCCTTTCATTTCTGTTTTTCCATTCATTTGAGGAATGAGATGGAGGTTTTTGGTGTTGGTGGTGGTGGTGGTGGTGTTAGTGGGGTGGTTATTTTGATTTTTTTTTGTCCTGTGAAGTTATCAACCAGTATTTCACCATATCTTTCTGCTGAAAACATCCCATAAAAACTGAATTTCTAGTACTCAGTATGGAGTTGGTGAGATGCAGGCTTTATTGTTTCAGTGAGAACACTTTGCAGTTGATGCTTTTATTCTAATTGCATCATAAGACACTGTACACTGTCCTTCCTTTTCTGTAAAGCTTGATCTGTGGCTTGCAATATTCTCTCCTGGTTAAACTACATTGTAAAATTTCACATCCAATATTTTGCATACTTCAGGATTTGGCAGCACAGGCTTGCCAGGGTAGGCATGAGCAAGGAGGATTTAAAGTTCAGCCAGCTCATGTTGCTCTGTGACTCCTTGTTTCAGAAACAACCAAACGGAAACATGGCATAGACTTAGCAGTTGAATTAAACATTCATCAGTCAGTGGACATGTGAGGTGTCTCACACTTTGGGTCATATGAATAATGATAACAAGAACTTCATTGGAAGGAATTTTTAGGAGAGTGGCCTGCTTTCAACTGAATGGGAGAGGGACTATTTGAGTGGAGGAAGGGGATCAACAAGTGAGAAAGAGGGAGTCAGGGGTGTGGGGGTGTACTGGGAGAAGGGGCATGAACAAAGTAAGAAGACACACAAATCTGAAAATGTCATAATGAAAGACATTATTTTCCTTGCAAACTTAAAGAACAGAGCAGAGAATAAAGAATATCTGTTTTGGTTTTCTTGCCTGTGTACTAGGACACCAATGCTATGAAGAGGGAAATGGAAAATGGGGGGTAGACTTAACTAGGGAGGAGAATGGGAGGGTAATGTATATGGGTAGTAGAAAGCCAGAAGGAGAGTGAAGGAATGAATAATACTATAGATGTTTGTAAAAGCTATAGGCTGAACTATTATTTATAGCAAGCACGCACGACACACACACACACACACACAGACACACACATACACATACATATGCATTACTCATAGTTTAATTGGAATTACCCCACCTTGAGGAATAATGCCCTATCCTCGAAGCAAGAATTCTAGAACAAAGAATTCTCCCAGGTGTAGGAAACTTCCTTTTGAGTTTTGTGGTTTTGGTGGTCTAACAGATGCCCCTAGCAGTACATGTTTTGGCCAATGGTCTGGTTGCCTGCGAGAACTTGAGGATACACCCCTATTGCTGGGCTGGAGAAATGACTGAGCACTTAAGTGTAACCACTGCCCCCCAGAGGACCCAGGTACAACTATAGCTCACATCTGTCTGTTTCTGGAACTCTAGTTCCAAGCACTCCAATGTCTTCTCTGGCCCTCTTCTGGCCTCTGTGGGCACTAGGAATGAAATTAGTAAGCAGACAAAACACTCATAGACATGTATAATTGTAAAAAATTTAAAATCCCTGTTCTTGTGGGATGCAGTGTCACCCAGCTTGACTCCTTATTAAAGCGTATTTAAGCTTGTTTTCACCGGAAACACTTTGGAGACTCTTGGATGGCAAATTCCCTGTTACAGGGTTCCTCCAGTCAGGGTTTGTCTGTCTTAATGGAACCAAACAGCTTCTCAGCAACTAAGCAAGGAGGAGCTGTTTCCCCACCTGACTTCCCCATGCCCAACCTCCAGCCCCTCTGAGCCTCTGGGGCGGAGCTAGGACCCATGGCTCCTCCTCTAGGCGGAGCCCTCGGGGTCTGGGTCTCCTTCCCCTTCCTGGAACATTGTTCCCCCCAACCAGGACGGGAGAGTGGGGAGAAAAGCCGAGGAGGGGCGCTTAGCCCCCAGTTGTCTGAGATTCCACCCCAAGACAGCCGGGCGGGGACCAGGTGAGATACTCCCCACCCCCCACGCCCTAAGGGCTGGCTTGGCCTGGTGAGGGATGACTTGGTGTCTCTAGACCAGTCATCTAGTGACTAGAGGTCTCTATGCAGTCTCTCCCTCCCTCCTGAGTGTGCGGCCCAGAGCCTGGGAGCCTTGGGTGTTGGCGCCCACAGGGAGACCTCGGGCGAGGGGAGGAGGCACCGCGTGGATTTAAATGCCTGGGTCTTGAGTTTAGGGACGCTGAGTTCCATGCTCTGGGCACCATCTGGAGACCTGCGTGGGAGGGCCTCGTGGGAGACCCGGATGCACTTCCCTGGGCCAGAAGATGCTGATGGTGCTGCTGGTGCAGGAGAGACCTCAGCGAACATCATCCTAAGTGTTCCCTCCTCCCTTGGCCGGGAGGTGAGGGTGCTGTGGTGTTTTCAGCTAAGGAATTGCTGAAGCACGTGGCTGCCTTGTGCATTGCTGCTTGGAATCATTTCATGGATGTTTCAGACCAAAAAAAAAAAAAAAAAAAGAGAGAGCAGAAAGCTACATTTGTGCGTGTACATTGGCATGCTCTCACAAAATTTCAAGGCCGTTCATTTTTTTCCTGCTTTGTTTTTGTTTGAGACACGTTTTACTCTGTGTACTCTGGAACTCCCTCTGTACACCAGGGTGGCCTCAAAACTCAGATTCATCTGCCATTGCCTCCCCGTACTGGGGCGAAAAGGCACCACCACTGCCTGGTGGTCATTCACATTTTAATTGGTCTAGAGTTTTGTGAACTGGGGAAGATATGAAATTGTGGTTCTGGTCATTTTTACTGCAGTGATTATGGATGCCCGGGCTTGGCTCATGCATATAAAGCCACTCTGCCCCAGAATCACATGCTCCCTGGAATATTAAAGGAATAATGAAACTTTAAAAATCAATTTCAGATACCGAAGTCTATATTAACACAGAGTATGTCAAAGTTGAGGAAATCGTGCGCTTAAAAATAGTTCAAAATGCCAATTAACAGATGGTAGTGTTAAGTCTGTATTTTGTGTGTGTTCCGATGTACCTTGTATTTCTTGTTACTGAGGAAGCAGAAAATTTCCAAAGCAGCATTATTTAAAACTTACAAGTGCTGAAGAGGTAGATACCATAGTTCCTACTGTATTTACCACAATGAATATTATGTTCAAATATAGCCACATTTTTTTTTCTGTGTTTTTAAGTCAAACAGGACAACCCAAGCTTCCTCTAGAAAAATAAAGGGATGACCTAAGACAAAATCAAAGAAAGCGTGTTCACTTTCCCTTTAGTTTCTGCATCCCTACACAGTTTATCAGGCGTTATTTCAGTTAACCAGGCGTGGAATTTCAAATTTCTGAAATAGCCACTGGTTTAGCCAAATCCATTCTCTGTTCTATCTTTCCTGCACATTCCTGCTTGCTTGTATTTGTTTTGTGTAATGAGATTGTACAGGGTTAAAAGTACTGTGAATTTTGGGTGTAGATAGAATGTTTATGTGCACATATAAAAATATATATATGAATAAAGTTAAATCTCATCTTAATGGCTAATGATGGAATGAAGGGCCCTTGATATACTAAGTAAAAATGATTCTACCAGTAATCCATAGAATCATATGGATTGATTTTTTTTTTTAATGTTTCTTGTTGGAGTGACCTGTGCAGTTCATTCACATCAGCAGTCAGGAGGCAAAAATCGGAAGAGGTCTGTAATTTTGGGATTATGGTGGTCTGAATATTGAGAACAAAGGTAGCCAGATCTACAAGGCGAGATAGTCTTTAAAGAAGGAGAAGAAGAAGCAAGTGGAGGAAGAAGGGAATGGTGATGAAGGAAGTAGTTAAGGGAGAAGAATGGGAAAGGAA
>JAMJFZ010001338.1:0-89026 GCA_026225945.1 Cricetomys ansorgei
GTCTAGAAGTGGGATGTTCTGTACAATAGGATAAATTTCACCTTTAATTTTCTGAAGGTTGCCCCACATTTTCTCCAAAATGGTTTTATCATTTAAAATTTAGGACACGTTATTTTATGTTAAAAATACACAAAGAGATTGGAGGTGAAATAATTAAAAATGATGCGTTGTGCAAGCATGAGTCTCAAGAAAACTGGATAGTAATGTCAGAAAAGAAGTCCTTAAAACACTGTGTATCTGGCCTAGGAAGCCTGAAAATGTACTATTTGACTTTATTCAGAAAGTGTTTGCTCTGCTGTTAGTGCTTGTGTGATTTCAAAGGGATCTAGGATGGTGTACAGAAGTGTTATTCTGTTAAAAATATAATCACTTAATCATTTTATTGTTATTAGGTCTTATACTCAGCTGAAAACATTAAGATGTTGTTCATGTATGTTGTTCATGAACAAATAAAATGTACATGTTTGTTTTAATATATGAACAAATGTTTTCCTAATTGAAATTAGTAAACAAACACCTTAGTAAACTGGTCTGAACTAGTCCATTGTCTTACAATAGGAAAAATGGAATTAAAGGAAAAAATGATTGTCTAATGGTCCAAAGCATGAACTAAAGCTTCCTGCTCTTTGCACAATATCACTTTGCAAACTCGCCTACTTTGTTCCTTGGTGCTCTATTTCTGTGGTTTCTGCAGTAAGACCCACGAGAGTGATTTCTAGTACTAGAGATGTTGCCATGTAATACATTCAGAATTCTCTCCCTTGTTTCCATAGCACTCTTAGTATGTTGTTTCTTTATGAATACCCTTTGACCTCTTGAGAGAGGTTGAGAGCCAGGTCCTAAACAGACCCCAGACATCTCTTCTGAGCTGAAAGTTTCTCATAGACAGATGTAGTAGCAATTGGTATCTGCATAGCCCATCTTTCGTTGTCTTAGAGTGGTACCAGGAACAGCTGGATTGAAAATGTTTCAGTGATTCATGTTGCTGTCCTTGGCTGGAATGACTGAGATTTCTTGTTAAAGTCAAAGTTAAGAGAGACACAGAATACATTGAGCACATTCAAAAAGAGGTCCAGTATGATGGAAAGATGAGCAATATTATGACTATGGAATCAAAGGAATCAGTGGTTCTTAATTTAAAGATGGTCCAGGTAGCAAGATAATTTTCTACTCTAGTGTCTGAATGACTCCCGAGAGAGGAGGTACACAGATGTTCCATTGTTCCAGAGCTAGGGCCCATTGTTGAGATTTACTGTGATTTAGACATGTGTGCACCAGTTAAAGAAGTCTAATAGTGAATAGGATATCATATAGACCAACATCAGAAACCAGGTATGAGATATACACAGTGTTGCATTTATGCCTTTCTCGCCCTTCTCCACACAGTCAGTCTCCCTTTGCCATCCTATACAGGATGTTGATACTTGATGTTCATAGAAAAGTTTGACAAAAGGATTTTTAGTACCCAGTGTCTAACTTTCAGAACCAGAGGGCAGACAGTCTAAAAAGAATTAGAAAATAAGGTAGACACTAAAATAATAGATTAGGAAATACAGAGTAGGAGTCACATTGCATTCCCCTCTAAAAACAAAATAAAATATCATACCCTACGTGTTAAGTTCTGGAGGGAGAGTATTGGTTAGACTCGGCAAGACTGGGATCCATGTGCCTGGAGAAGCCTAGAAAATAAAGTAGAGTCAGTGCTCAGATGAACCAACTGAAGCTAAGGAACATCTTCAGTCACAAACAGGAAACCCAGCCTCTGTGTGGATCATGGAATCATTAGGCATTTGGGGCAATGTCATAAATCATCTATGCCATGGGCTTGTCTTCCCTGTCATCTTTATGTCTTATGAAGTTTCTCCACTGACAGCACAAACAAAGCACTGTTCATTGTCCTGTAGTTGTTAACAACTTGCTGGGAACCAAAATTCATTTTACCTGAATGTAGTTTATATAATATCTTGAGCCCAGTTCTAGATCTTTGTGTTAGTATGAGAAAAAGCTATTGAAATTAAGGTATTAACTTAAATTTAATTAAAATTAAAATAGCTTAAAAAGTTATTGAAATTAATAATAGGGGCTATAACAAATGACTTGGCTTGGATTCAGTATTATGTTTTTTATATAATAACCTGGGCTCAAAACCATGACCTAGCAAATCTAGGGCAAGGTTTGAGACAGCATGCTACTAAAAAATGGTTTGGTCTTAGGCATCTATAAGAATCTGACTTTTCTCCCTTTTCTAGCTTCTAAAGGCTTTCTGCACTACATGGCTTATTATTGTATACCCACTCAGCTCTTTTCCTGGCTCTAACCCTCCTGTCCCTCTCTTACAGTATCTATTGAGATTATGTTGGGCTTTCCAAGTAACCCAAGGTAATCCTCCCATTTTAAGATTCTAAATTTAACCACACAGAGTTTTCATTGTTGCACAAAAGTAACATATTCTTAGGTCTTGAGGATTTACTTTGAGAATGATAATTCTATGTATCTTAGATAATAATCTATTTTTTTGACTGACAAATACACAGAGAAATCTTCAAACAACCTTCATCCTCTGACTAAGTACATGTACTCCTCTAAATGTCCACCTGATAGGCACACAAGTGTCACACGATGCTAATGAAGACTTGATACTCCTGGGGTAAGCTAGATGGTAGCAACCAAGCTGGCTTCTGCCAAAGTGGATACCTCATCATAGCTCATCAGTCTAGCAAATATATGCAGCTTATGGGGGAAAGCAGTAGATCTTTGGGATGCAGCTGTGTACCGTGCCCGGGTGCACACTTAGGAGGAGAATGGCTCAGAGCATCCCTCAGATGCTCACTCACTACTTACTGTCTTTGTGATCCATCTACCTGGCTCTCCTCATCTTTCTCCAACTGATGTTTACCTACTCATGGAAATTCACTGTATCTTGGATATCTGAACATTTTCTCTTAGTGCACATTATTAATTTTTTATTTCTGCCAAGTCTTAGTATCTGGTTTGGTAAACTCAAGGGCAAACAAATGATCCTGCTTTTGCTGTCTTAACGATGGAAGATAAAAGTATTAAAAAAATTCTAGAAACAAGATCATTATAATAAATACTTTTTTTTAAATGTAAGAAATATTTCAAGTTGTTATTTACATGGTTTTTAAAATTCACCATAGATGGAAAGTCAAGCACATCATTTCCTAAGCAGCTGTGAGAACTTGTTTTCCTACTCCACACCTCTTGTGTCTTGTCTTTAGTTTATTTGTTTTAATGTATTTTCATAATTTTTAAGTCTTTGGATTTCCCAAATGACAACAGCATGTTACACATTTGCCAATAAACCTCCTTGACGGAGGCTATAACTCTCCCCTCACTCTTCTGAGTGCATTCTGCTCTATAATGTCTGGATCAGGGATCAGCACCATCTTAGGTTAGACTGCCACTTTGCCTTTTCATAACTTCAACAAACTGTCCTTGTGACTCAGTGCTCTGTCTTTGAAGCCAGGCAATGACGTGTACAAACTATGTTCTGCTGCTTCTTGTCTCCCTGGGAGAATAGGAATTGCATTCCAACACCAAGCAAAGGGCAGCTCCTTCTCACTTTGTTTGTCTGGCATTACATGAGAAAGGGAAGTAGCTTAAGGTCTAACAGGAGACTTTTCCCACAGGTACCTGCCCACCTTCTAATACCCAGGTAGACATCAAGAATGTGGACTCTGTCTAGCAGTACAACTGGTCCAGCTTCCTTAATGCAAGTGGCTGCTTGTCTCAGCATATCTCATCATCCCACTCTTCTCTTCCCTCTTCATAATGAAATAGTTAATACAGGGAGGCAGCCTAGATTAGTGTATAAGTTGTCCTTTGTTTGCATCAGACAAAATATGGATTGAATTCCAATTCTTCTACTTACTAATTATATGGCCTTGGGCAAGTTATTTGTTTTCTGAAAGTTTCAGTTTTGCCCCTGTAAAGGAAAGTTGAAGACATATTGTTATAAGGATACAATAAAATAAAATAAAATATGAGAGGCACTTAGTTTTGTATATGACATACATTGTTATTTAAATGATACTATTCTATGTAATAGGAATGTACTGAGAATCTATCATGGAAAATATCATGCTTAGAAACATGGAAGTAGGCAAAAGAAATGTGCTTCTGTCTTCTAAGCATGTTGCAGTCTAATGAGCAATAGAGACAATACCAAGGGAAGTAAAGGCAGTGAATGTAGGAGACATGCAAAGAAATGAGAAAGGAATTGAATGATGATGAAGTTGGAACATCACAACTGGGAGGAGACTCTAAGGGAAACATCACTGACAAAGTCTAGGCAGCCTCTCTCGCCTGCTCCCCATATCCTCCTGTAGAAATCTTCTTTTAGTAATGTAACATTAAAACTATGAAAATACATACTTCTGTATTTTCTGTGATGCTAACAAATGAACGTTCTGTTGGTTGGTCATTTCCTATACATCTAACTTTATAGGGTATGGTTTCTAAGTCCTCAGAGCATGTAAGTAACAAAATAATAACATGAACAAAAATAACATCTTTCTACCTGCTCCTCTGTCTTTCTCTTACCCTGCTATTACAGTCTTGTTCACTATTAAGATGATTAGTGTGTGTGTGTGTGTGTGTGTGTGTGTGTGTGTGTGTGAGAGAGAGAGAGAGAGAGAGAGAGAGAGAGAGAGAGAGAGAGAGAAGGGGGAATTATCATTCATTAAAATTTCCTAGGTGTATCTTAGCAGGCTATATCATTTGGAATGAAAATCAACACTGTGTGTGTGTGTGTGTGTGTGTGTGTGTGTGTGTGTGTGTCTAAATACTTTGAATGCTATCTCTACAGTAGATAAGCTGTGAAGATAGAAGATGGTCTGCATACTTGAAGACTGAGTTGCTGGCTTGTGTGGGCAGAGTTCCCTGAATAGTTCGTGGGCAGGTGGCTGGATCATCCCTCAGCTCACTTGCACAAACCTTACATAATTCCTCTGTCCTGTGAATGTCACAAGGAGACAATGGAGTGTTGTAACAAGAATCAGGACATCGATCTTTTAGTGTTACCCAAGTTGTGACAAATGTATGTAAAATCAGGCACATTTTCTTCAGTGTCTTCTCAATCAGCAAAGCAAGTGAAGCAACCCATGTCTGTGACTTTGGGGAACACAGATGTGGTTTTCATTGCCAAATCTGGTGCTTATCACTCACAAAGTGACTGGGGATTGGTGCGTACAGTTTGGCCCACTTTACTTGGTTGTTGGGAAGCACAGACAGAGAAAGTTGGAAAACTCCAATATGGTTTGTATTTTTTCAGATGGCAGAGAATGCTATCATTATCCCTATAAAGGGTTTTGTATCTTGGTCATGCCTTCTTTTTCCAACCTCTAGGATTTGATTTGTAAGACCCATTGGACATGCCCAGCCAGCACTCCAAGTTAGTGAATGATTAACAATGCCCTCCCTCCCCTAACACAAACACACACACAGACACATGCAAATCTAAAGAGAGTGTCCATCAGCTTCAAGGTTTTTAAGAATGGTAGAGTGACAATGGGAAAACAGATTTTCAGGATTTGAGTTTCTCAAAAGAAAGCATTGTGCGAATTTGATCACTGCATTTTAATATATTTAAGTCATTCCAATGCCTTCTCCTTTCCCTTGGAATAAAATCCATACTTTTAAAAACTGGTACTCACATTCTCTAGCCTTGGCTTATCTGGGACAACCTTCATTACGACCCAGTCACATGTGACCCTTATTTCTATTCTTCTGGCCTGTCCTTTTCTTTTTCCTGAACTACTCTTCCTTCACAGATTTGTGAGGCTCTCTCCTTCCCTATCTTCAATCTCATCTTCCCCCTTAGCCTCACTTCCTCACACAGGCCTTTTCTACACATGCTATCTGAGGTTCTCCATCACCAGACTCAATATCTTATAGGTCTTATCACAACCTCAGATTGAATTATGTACCTTTTAACTTACCTGTTTATTCATTTCTTCTCTGGGAAATAGAACCTGTTGTTCCAGATGATTTTCACACGATTTATCAACCAATGACCACATGCTCGTGCTACTAATCAATTAGAATTGACACTCAGTAAAGCTCCCATTCATGATCAAGCAAATCTGGACTCTTAAGCAGCTGGGAACAGAAAGATCTAGTAGTCCTGGGGGAGGGGGCAAAGTAGACAGCACAATATGTTAACTATGGGACTCAGGGGTGGCATGTACTCCTTAGTATAAAAATAATTTGAAGTTTTATCAGTCAGTATGGCCTCTAGTTTGTAATAGTTGGATATCAACTCTATTAAGTTTCTATGGTCACCATTACAGTTACAGCCCTTCAAATGGTGGTGTACTTAAGTATCCCTGAGTCTGTTCTATGCACTGTTTTCTCTAGTTTGATATTATTTAGAAGAGTTAGAAGATTATTATTTAGAAGAGTTGAAAGATAGCTTATATTCATTTTGCACCAGGGAAGTTATGTTCTATTTGGACCTTAAGGTCTGGTCTAATGGGACTAATCTGTAATTCTCCATTAGTCATAAAATATAGACACAATTTTATCCTTATAGCTCTGATTAAAGGTTATCAGGACAAGAGTTATATTTATTTTTCTTTTGTGTCTTGTATGTACATGTGTATGTCAGTATGCATACATGGTTATGTGTGTGCAGACACACTTGTGTGCAGGTAGTGTGTGTGTGTGTGTGTGTGTGTGTGTGTGTATGTGCGCATGTGTGTGTGCATACTTGTGGTGGCCAGAGACTGACCTTGGTAATCAGGTACTATCTCCATTTTTTTCTGGAGATACTCTTTATAGGGATCAGGATTCCTCTTGTTTCTGCCTCCCCAGAACTGAGATCACAAGTGCATGGTACCACACTCATTTTCTCATGGAAATTCTCATTTTCACATGGGTACTATGATCAAGCTCAACCCCTCCTGCTTACTGAACAAGCACTTTACTGATTGAGACACCTCCCCAGCCACCATACTCACTGTGTGATTGGGTAAACTCAGCCTCCTATAAGACAAGCACTAGCCAAGATGGACAGAGCTAGGAAGAGCTCATTTCTTCAGAGTTAAGATGTTATCTCTCTCACTGAGCTGCTCTCAGACCTGGGTAGATCTGAGCCCAAGCAAGGGCATAGGAATAAAGATTCTGAGGTCTACGGCTGAGATATTCTTATAGATGATATTCTCATTGAACAGCTACAGCTGCTTTGAAAAGAACAGTTACTCAGGCAAGAGTGGCATATCCTCACAGGGTCTAGAGGCACCTTGAAATCCTGCCCTGAAAACTAAAATCAGAAAATGATCAGCAGGAGGATTTGTAATAGGAACAGACTCAATATTCTCAGATACATGAAAATCAGCTTTGTATACAAAATTGCCAAGAATATTTCCTCAGCAACATCATTTGACAACAGACAAAAGAAAGGCCATAATAGAAATTTTTTTATTAAAATGGATCATAATTTAGGTTTTAAAATAAGCATTTACAAACTGAGAAGTAATAGGAATTAGAGTGATGTTTTCCCCACACATGATAGATAGAAAGACAGTGTCGAGATGTTTTTAGCTAGAATATGGATGAACATTTTTTCAGGTGTTTATTAGCTACTAATTTATTTATTAGCTATTTTATTAGCTAGCTATTTTATTAGCTATTAATATATTTTAAAATAAATTGTACAAGATCAATTAAAATAGTATAATATTGTGATTTGAGCAGTACGGTAAATGCTTGAAATTGAATTTGTGCCTCCCCCACACTGTGTTCTGACGATCAATCTCAGGACCCCTCCTCATACATGTTAGTCAAATGCTATATCACTAAGCTGTATTTCCTGCCTAAAGCATTTAAGATTTTTATGGATCATTTAAAGAAAAAAAGTGAATAATAGTAAAATTTTTTTTGCAAACATGCTATAAATAAAGTTATAAATGAATGATTGACCAGTATTCTTTGAAGGAATGAAGAACGTATTCCTAACATTCAAATGCTTAATTTCATCACTTGCTACCGAGAATAATACCGAAACCTGTTTAATAAGTTTGTGGAAAGTATTCAATGGTTCAATGCATGGAAAATATTCAGCACCTTTGCTTGGCACATATTGGGAATCCCATAAATGTTAGCTGTTGTTTGTGCCTTTTATGTGTAACAATGAGACCTTTGAACTGTAAGAAGCTGCCATGTAAAGCAGGAAGCCCCTCCGCCCCTGAGGGCATGTAACTAGTCTGGGCGAGCAATCACCATGGATGCTATACTAACTTCAGTAGTTGAGAGGCTAGCTCACACTTTGAGGTCCTTTCCATTAGAATATTTCTGTGCTTCTGTTTCAGATGAATTCTAGACACAAGAGTATCTTGAGCTTACAGTTTTCCACCTCCATCTTTGGAGGACACTTAGTTACTGACCACCAGGGCTCCGAGGGCCACTGCTCTGTAGCGGCACTGTTGAACACGCCATTCAGACCTGGCCTCGTCATCACCCACTGCACTGTCAAAGAGACTTGTCTGAGAACCACACAGCTATTGTCCCATGCTTCTTGCCCAACCGGGAGAAGTGACTGTTTTGTCTTCATATCCTTCCACACAACCGTGGGAAAGTGTGTAAGGGCTTCTCATGAGTACAGAGAGGATCCATCCTGTCTGGCCTTCAGTGGAACCTGGCTTCTTCCCAGTGGTGGCTGGTGACAGGTACCAAGTTATACCTGAGAACTCAGCCTGTGGGAAAGCCTTCGTTAAACAAGCAGAAGTATGTTCCAGCATATCCTCACTCATCTCCTCAAGCCACAGAGAGCAGGTCTCACCTGGCATCCCGTGAGAACCCATCAGAAGCTTACAGACTGCTGGAGCCTTTGTCCGGTGGTTTTTAGCTCCCATTTTGTTCCCCTTATTTCTGCAGGCATATCTTTCCTGGCCAGTGTAGATACCAGTGCCCTTCCTTTCCTAATCAAAAGCATCATGTTCAAATAGAGCTCATCTTTGTCTTATTGTAGGGTAGCAATGGGAAAATTTAAGACCACTTTACTGCTTCAAAGAAAGTGAGCTGTTCTCAGTAACAGCTTAGGTGCAGAATATTCAGAGAATTGATATTAATCCTTCAACATCCAGACCATACAGCATGTTCTTTAATGCTTTGGCCCTAACACACATATTTTTTTAAAAAATTCCTCTAATCTTGCTACCTCTGTACTCACCTATAGATGGAGAAGTCTAAAATTTCATGTCAGTTTCAGCAGTCTTCCAAGTCCTAGGCTCATGTGCAATGACTTCTTGGAGAACTATACATTGATGTCTCAATCTCTTTTCACCCTACTGCCTTCAGAACATTTACTTTCTCTCCTTTTACCCAGGGTGAGACTATTGAACCATTTGAATAAATGAATGTGTATAAAGCACTTAGTATAAGATCTGACAGTAATAGACAATATTCATGCTATTGTTGGTACTGAATAGGTCAACCAGCAAAGAAGTGTACAGAAAGTGGTATTTTATAGAGAATTTAAAATTTTAGATGAGACAGTGGAAAGAGAGCTCAGTGATTAAGAGTATGCACTGCTCTTACAGAAAACCTTGGTTTGATTTCCAGCATCCACATTGGAAGGATCACAATTGCCTGCAACCCCACCTCCAAGGGGAACCAGTGCCTTTGGCCTCTGTGGGCACTACACCCACATACTCTTACCCACCCCCAGACATACACTTAAGCTACAATTTTTAAAAATAAAGAAGAATTTAAGAAGTGGTGGTATAGATAGGAGATACCACAGAGTAGTTTTGGAACAATTACTAAATAATCTTCAAAGTATAATTTTTAGAAGCAAAATCCTTCTAAAGATATTTATGCAGATAGGTAAGTAGAGATATCTACCTAAGCTCCACATATATGTGATATGACTGGTGTGTTACTCAAATTTTAGGAAAATGCTCTGCATATTCAGCATGGGAGACCTTATGCCCTGTGGTTAAACTCACCTCTAGGTCTAGGATTCCTTTCTCTGAACTCCCAAGAGGACTGAGTTCATGGTGAGGTTAATATTCAAGGAATAAGGGATTGCATTTGGAAGTGGTAGCACTCTGCTTTGCAAGGGCTGATGCAAGACAAGCACCAACTAGCTACAGAGAAGGATCTTGTGAGCTTGGAAGAATGGT
Source organism: Cricetomys ansorgei (assembly GCA_026225945.1). Taxonomy (NCBI): domain Eukaryota; kingdom Metazoa; phylum Chordata; class Mammalia; order Rodentia; family Nesomyidae; genus Cricetomys; species Cricetomys ansorgei. Next base: position 10,146 of record JAMJFZ010001338.1, read on the forward strand.
TAGTTAGGCAACACATGTTGAACAGCCTTACTCAAAGAGCTATTTGCAGGCTTGTGCTTGCTCTACAAACTCCTACTGGTCAACCACGTGATAAAAATCGAATTGAGAATATATCTTACAGTAGCTGTGTGGTAGTCTTACAGTGAAGCCTAATTAAATTGAACAGTGCAGACATGCAGATGGCACTCATGTATACATTTTCATTTAATTTATTGTATTGTTTTGTGGTGAATAGAAAATATATAAAAGAAAAAGGAAATATGGAAGAAAGTAAAAGCAGTAAAGTCTTCATACATTTTTCTTTGTTTCTTTCTTTGGTTCTTTCTTTGGTTCTTTCTTCCTTTCTTTCTTTCTTTCTTTCTTTCTTTCTTTCTTTCTCTTTCTTTCTTCTTTCTTTCTTTCTTTCTTTCTTTCTTTCTTTCTTTCTTTCTTTCTTTCTTTCTTTCTTTCTTTCTTTCTTTCTTTCTTTCTTTCTTTCTTTCTTTCTTTCTTTCTTGAAGCAATGAGACAGAGTTCTGCACTGGCTCCTGTGTTAATTTTGTAACTCCAAAAAATTCTTTGGAATTACCTTCCTTCCATATGAAACAGATTAATTTAAACTTCCATTTAGCTTTGAAGATTGCATAATTTTAAGTATTCTCAATATTTTTGGAGATAAATTATCCCCATTACTTGATTTTGAACCAAACAAACACAGTCTTTAATAACAATTAAACCACAATCTAGACCCTGCCTATGTTTCTTCTGATCTCCAAGCGTAGTGTCTCACTTTCTTTGAGTAACTGTACTATAGCCTGTCAGCCTGCACTGCAAACATCTGTTTTCTTCAGTATTTCCCTCTGAACCTAGCTATCTTTCATGAGAAACCTTCCTCCATTAAGTGTTCATGGACTGGTGACCTTGAAATTGTAAAAGGTTCCTATAAAGACATTTTCTGAATAAAAAGTAAATGTCTAGCCACTATGAGGAGCTTGAATCTCACTGTAGGAGTAATGGGAAGTCATAGAGTGAAACTAAAAATTGTAATGACATGATATGATAATTGCTTTCAGACATGTCTTTGGCTGGGTTTTGGAGAATAGACTGTAGAAGTCAACAATGTCTTCATAGAATAGCATGGTCAACATAGTCAACAATGTCTACATAGGTCGTTAATTAGGTTCTATCCTCAGGTGACATAACAGGCAGATTATGATATTTAGCTTATTCACTTGACTTGTTTGGGTTAGCATGTGGAATTGTGCATATGTTCAACATTCATTCATTTAACTGGATAGGGATCACAATTGCTTGTGGGGTTAATATTAGCTATTGTTGATATGTTCATGTAAGTGTGTATAATAAGAGGAGGGGTAGGGAAAGAAGCATCATAGGTGCAGGGTTTCATATGGGAAGGGACTTTCATGTTTCCATCTCCTTCACTTAGATGACCAATAGGAGTACTGCTGGATGGAAGCAGCAAGTCACCCCACAGAGTGTGCCTCTTTTTGGATTCTTAGCTCCAGACTCATTGAGAAGATGGAAAGTCCTTGCCTTTGTGGATCAGCTCACTCCACATTAGCAGGCAAAGAATCATTTAATGCACTTACCTTTGTCCATACCCAATCATTTTATTTGGAAATAAAAAATTTCGGAAGAGTTAAGGACTCCTCCTAGGCGTAAATATTCTTGTAAAAAATTGATTGAATATTTCTATATGACTCCACAAATGACTAATAGCAGCAATTATGCAGCAAAGGGAATAATTGAGGACAAGGGAAAGTCCATGAAACACGACAAAGGAGTCACTGAGGAATGACATGCAAAGCCCCGGCTTTGGAATTTAATTGAGCCAACATTCAGTTCTTTACTCTTTTCTCTGCTAGCTACTGTGCACAGGCCACTGTCTGTACCAGAGGCTCCATCTCCTATGCAAAATGGAATAATTGCACATTCTGATAATGGTTGATGCAAGCATCAAGTGAAAACTCAATAAAAGTATGTAAGTAGAAAGCCACAGTTCATGTATAATAGTAAGATCTCCACTGAATTGCTTCAGACTTTCAATATTATTTGTGGAATTCTCCCAACACGCTTGTTCACAACACTGCTGAGTGAAACTTGAAAGACACTATGAGAAAATTCCTGTAGGTGTGGAATTGCATAATGCATAAATGCAATTTTGTGTGCATGTGTTTGCGTATTGCTGGCACTGTATCAGTGCTATATTTATGTTCCAATGTTAATTACATTTTTCTGGGGGAGGTATAAGATGTAACATGGGAACAAAAGTACATAAACAGGGCTCTGAAGTCAGAAAGACTGATGTTCAAGCTATAGTCTACAGGTGTGATGGGCTTAAATAAAATTATGTGATTTGTATGAACTTTTGCTTCATCACATGTAAAATGTCTATAGATGTATCTATTTAATAGTGAGATAGAGATGTGAGAAAGTGAATATGAAGAGCATCAAATATTTGGAAGGAATTGAGAAAAAAACAGAAAATGTCAATAAATGCTGGCTGTTGTATAATTATTATTATCATTACTACTAATAAAACTAACTTCCTACATCTGTCTGAAAGTACTAAGATGTTGGCTTGAATAACAGTACCTGGGATGAGATAGGTGAACAGAGATAATAATTTTCATGAAGAAGGGACATCTTTTATTGAGTTTGCCTGTCCTGGTTTGTAGATGAAGTCTCTCATTTAAGGTACTTGACTTACAGTTCTTTCTTCCCCAGCCACTTCTAGAAATGGTAGGAACCAAAGATCGCAAGTAATTTTAGTGAGAAAAACCAAGAAGAAACAATGGACACCTACACACACACACACACACACACACACACACACTGAAATCAATAATGACCCAAGATAAACAGAGAAACAAGTAAGAAAAGTAATGCTATTGACTCCACTGAGCAAGAGACAGAGGTCTGAGTGTCACATAGCTGTAGTTGTCTTCTGAGGGAATGTGGAGACATAGGGGCCATCGGACGTGCTTTTCACAGTTAATCAAGTTAAGTTAAGCAAAATACAATGTGGAAAAAAATGTTCTCACAGGGATGTGTTGTCAAATGCACAATGTTTGAACAATATTTTTGTTGGATAATGTTTTTGCCTCTTTTAATAGCTAAGATTGAAAACTCCTCTTAGGAACTTGACAAATTATTTCCTCAAATTATTATTGCGTTGCTCATTTTCCCTGCGGTGATCATCAAAGGAAGAGAACTGGAGTCTAAATGAGGACACAATTTTAAGTGTGGAAGATAATGAGAGGTGCTCAGTTCTGGGCACAGGAATGGCATCAGGTTTCAAAGGGAAAAAACAAACAAAACAAACAAACAGAGGGAGACAAGAAATCCAAAAGGCTACCAGAGCAGCAGCTGTTTTAGTTAGGGTTTCTACTGCTATGATGGAACACCATGATCAAAAGCAAGTTGGGGAGGAAAGGGTTTATTTGGCTTGCACTGCCACATGGTGGTTCATCACTGAAGGAAGTCAGTTAGGACAGGAACTCAACCAGGATCCTGGAGGCAGGAGCTGATGTAGAGGCCATTAAGAGGTGCTGCTTACTAGCTTGCTCCTCATGGCTTGCTCAGCCTGTTTTCTTATAGGATTCTGGACCACCAGCTCAGGGATAGCACCACCCACCATAGGCTGGGCTCTCTTACATTGATCCCCAATTAAGAAAATGCCCTATGGCCAGATCATAGAGAAGCATTTTCTCAATTAAGTTTCCTTCCTTTCAGATGACTCTATCTTGTGTCAAGTTGACATAAAACTAGCCAGGACACCATTCATGCCTCTTATGGCAATTATCAGTTTCCTGTACCTCAGTTTTTTTTAGTATAGTAATACTTATAGGACAAATTAAATAAAGAATTCGTTGACTGATTAGCCATTTTTCTCTTTATGTTCTCCATTTTTGTTTTCTTTATTCCACAAATAAGCACTAAATGGATTCATTGAATAATGACTACTCTTAACATGGAGAAGAAGAACTACAATTTATGTCTCCATATCACTACAGTGTGAGAAGGCATAGGGCAAGAAACCAGAGGAGAGAAGATCAAAAAAAGAACTTCAGAATTTCATGAGGCAAGTGTACCTAGAGCTAGGAATTAAATCACCGAGCTATTTAATTACACATAAAATTGTAATTTTAGAAAGAGGCAATGACACAAAGAGAATTCAATGGCTAAATTATACCCATTTAAAAAAAAACAGATGTGTAAGTCTTTAGTTTTGAGAGGCCACTTCTTAGGACTGATGCTAAAAGCAATCTTTCATCCAGTGCTGGTACACATGTGAGCACTGGAATCTAGAACCTTCTGTAACAGTTCAGCTTTATTTCTCACTAGCTTGTATGACCTACGGCAATCACCTAAGTCCTTATGTCCCAGTTTCTACACCCATCCATAAAGTTGGAGCACGACAATATTGCCATCTCACAATGCTTTCATGCCCATTGTACTTTGTGCAGAAAGAGCATATTATACTTCAGCAATGTTAATGAGAGAGGCAAGGGAACCACTACGGTCATTCACTTGGCTAGCATTCTGCAGTCTTTTTCCAACTTCGCATCACCTGACAATTCGGCCAATCTGGTTACACAGAAGTCTTCTTTTCAGTTACCTTTTCCCAGCATTCTTAAGAACCAGGCATCTCCTAAGAGCCTTTCATTCGCTTGTTTTCTCCTAAGCAAGGAAATACAAATAAAAATAAATAAATATAAAAAACTTTCTAAGGTTATTTTGATGTTTATCATGCTTACGAAGATGCTCATTAGTATTTTTACATTTATGCTGTGTAGCTCATAGCTAGCATCAATGAGCATTGTGTCACGATCTTGCTTTTCATCTGGCTTTAGCGTTCAGAGCTCCAGCACTGCAGGCATCCGAGGCTACAATGCACACAGACTGCAGTGTGGATGTGGTTACAGGAGCACTGTACTATGGCTATGCTTGTCTGTTCCGTGCCTCCTTATGTTCTGTCTTAAGGCTTCATTAATATTGCAGAGGTTTTAAAAATTTAAACAGGCAGTATGGATGAAATAGTTATAATACTCAGCACACAGTAGGTCATAAGTTGGAGCTATGATTATTATTATGGCCATAGTCTAGATCTTCCTTGAACTGGAAGGTCTGCTCTGAACTTCAAAGCCATCACAATAACAATTTTACCCAAGAGAAAACTGTGAACTGCAAATATTTTTTTCTAGGCAGAAAACTAATTCTGTTTTAAGGTTGAGATACTTCACCACAATTCCATTTAATTATTTAAAATTGTGATTTTTTTTCTTTAAGTGGTAGTCAATATTTTCATCTCCTTAAATATTTAAGATGTTTTGTTAACACATGATAATCATATACACTTATAGGGAGCATGTGATATTTTGACATATTTATACTATATATACTGATAAAGTCATGATAATTACATTTCTATCACTTTTTTCATTGAACTTTTTATTATGATATTTACTTTACTTTAGTCTAGATATTCATAAACCATAACAGGCTATTTTGAGCCACAGTCATCCCACTGTGTTGTAGAATGTGAGGATTTATCATCCCCCATCTCATGTTGCTTGGGTACTTATTATCTGATCTCCTTTTCCTCACCTATTTACCATCCCAAATTGTTGTGATAATATACTCCACATCAAAACGTTTCATTTTTTTTTAAGTTAGAATACAAAATACTTGGTTTCATTATGACATATATGTATTTTGTGTACACACACACACGCACACACACACACATATAATCTTCACTCATATTAAACTTTCCCCATTATTCCATTCTTTCCACTCACCCCCATTATTCCCCTTGTCTCCTGAAAACAGTCTGCTTCTAGCTGATTATGGTGGGATACATTGTCATTCCAGCACATGGGAGGTAGAGACAGGGGAAGCAGGAGTTCAAGGCCATTCCTGACTACATAAGGAGTTCATAGTACCCTGGGACACATGAGACACATTTTCATGAAAAAGTCTCCTACTTTCACATTGTGTGAGGGCATATGTATCTCTATGAGTGTATGTGTTTGCATTTGTGGGGTTTTTTCTTTTGTTTTTCTTTGGTTTTTTGAGACAGGGTTTCTCTGTTGTAACTCTGGCTGTTCTGAAAATCACTCTGTAGACCAGGCTCCGTAGACTCACAGAGATCCACCTGCATCTGCCTCTTGAGTACTGGGATTAAAGGCATGTGCCACCAGTGCCCGGCACATTTGTGTTTTCAAAAGTAGATTTTTATACAAGAGAAAAAATGAGATTTGTCTGAGCCAGGCTTATTTTGTTTAATATGATGATCTTCAGATCTACCAATTTTCCTGCAAATGACATTTTTTTCTTCATGGTAGAATAATGCCCTATTTATTTACATACATACTAGCATATATTAGTAGTATTCAATGTGATGATTTAATATATGGATAAAATATTCACAGATCAACTCCAACCTCCTCTCTTTCATTCTCCAAATTGTAGCCTCATGTATTCACTATTCTGTGTCAAGCCAACTGCCTTAAAACTTCTAAATATGAGAGAACATGCAGCATTGACTCTCCTGTGCCTGGCTTACTTCACTTCAAATAATATCTCTAGTTGTAACCATTGTGCTGGAAATATCCGGATTTCATTTTTTCTTATGGCTGCACAATGATCCACTTGTACATGTGTCTATCTGCCTTTACTCATCCCCTTCTTTCTGGGTATCAGGGCTGATCCTGTGTCTTAGATGTGGCAGAGAATGCTGTCACAAACTTGGACATGCAGGTATTTTTTTGGCATGCTGACTTGTTTCCATTTTGAAACATATTCTAAGAAGTAGGTTAGGACTATTATTTCCCTTAATCCCTGTACTAGTTTGCAATTGATGTGATTTCCACTCTCTCTCTACCCTTACCAGCACTTGTCAACTTTTATAAGAACCATTTTAACTGGTGGGGGGATTAATTTTGTTTTCCATTTTCTCAATGGCTAATAATACTGAGCATTGTCTCTGCATTTTTTGGCCTTTGGTCTTTTGAGAAATCTATTTGTATAACATTCCCTTTTAAATTGGGATTCTTGGATTTTTTGTTTTGTTTTGTTTTTCCACCTAACAATGGAAGACACTTTATTTAGTTTTAAAAATCTTCTCTGAACATTTCAACTCCGTAGAAATAAAATGTAAAATATGACATTTTAAATTAGCATATACTCAATTATCCAGATCACAACAATCTCTTACAGTGAGACACACCTAGGAGGGGTAAGACTGTACTAGTCTCTGCACACAGTTTTTCCTGGTGGAAGGCACACTAGACTTTCTAAGGTTTTATGTTCAGATAAAAATGTTGTCATTCACATATGAGCTAGAATATGCAGTATTTGTCTGTTTTTGAATTAATGTACAATGTACAGTGACCCCCCAGTTTCAACACTCTTGTTACAAATAAGAAGATATTATTCTTACAGTTGAATGACAGTTTATTGTTTGCATGTGTGCATGTGTGTGTATAGAGATAACTTAGTCTATTTAATTACTTCTTACTGTATACATGTATAAAATTTCACTTTATAGATTTTTACAATTAAAATAATAAAAACAGAAACAAAAACAGCTTAGTTATTCATTATATATATATCAATATTAATTTTAAAATCTCTGTAAACATCCATGAACAGTTTTATGTAAACTTTGTTTGTAATTTTTCAATATTCATAATTATGTGAAGAAGTCACATTTTCACAATATTGTGCCTGATTACTAATAAATATGACACATCTCTGCATTATTCTGTAATATGATTCCATGACTTCAAAAACAATTAAATGATGTCCACTGTCCTGAGACATTTACTGAAACTAGGGCTTAAAGCTAAGCACCAAAACAGCTGAGTGGACACTCTACTGTTTGGATTGTGGAGTTCAGACTAGAATGTGCTCTGGTCCTCACATTCCTCCTGCCTGAAAGCCCTTCGGCAGTCTAAAGTGCTTGGACAAGCCATTCTGAATGCAGCTTTCTCTGCATGACATTGGGTGTAACAGTAGTGGTATTGGCCATTATGATTTTTCTCACTTCCATTGCAGTGTGGAAATACACCTGTGGGAATTCTTTTCTTAGTCATTCATTATATTTGTTAAAGGGCAGAATTAGTGCATTATGGTTTAAATGATGCATTGATTGTTAAGTGTCATTCTAGCAGGTTCTTACAATTGTAGTAAAAGAATGCGCAATATTAGTAATGATGGCATAGACTGATGATTCATGCATGAGAGGTGAAAAGAAGGAAGAAAAATAACAATGTGCAGTCTCTTGACAGGTCAGTGTTATTTTAGGGTGATTTGACTCCTTGGCAATCAAACACAAAACAGATAAATAAAAATGGCAGAGAGATATAATCTTGTCTATGGGGTCAAGGGCCTTGCTTAAGGAAGTCAGGGGCAAAATGATATCTGAAAGATCAATAAAGATTTTATGCTTTCAGACGTAAATTTAGTTTTGCAATTCGTTCATTTATTCTTCGGTTCACTCATCCTTTCTTATCAGACACACACACAGACACATTGTGTGTATACATATATATATATGTATATGTATATATGTGTATATATACATATACATATATGTATATGCATATGTATATACATATATTCATATATATGTATGTATACATATATACCACATATATGTGTATATAAATGTATACATACATATATGTATGTGCATATATGTAGTATATACACATGCATGTAATATATGCATATATGTACATACATATATGTGTATATACATATATACATATGCATATACATATGTATACACATATATGTGTGTATATATGTATATGTACATGTATATATACACACATGCATGTATATATACACATATGAATATACATGCATGTATATATACATACATATGCTTATACATACATGTGTATACACACACACACATATATATACACATACATGACAATAAAGCATAGCCTAGACTAAGTTCTAAACACTACAGGATGAATAAGAAGTCTCATTTCAAAAACGATGAAATCAATAAAGAAATTAAAAAATAATTTCAGATTATGGAAAGAGTAAAGATGAGGACAATGATAATGGTGAAGATAACAAGATAGAGAAAATGACAGCAGGGTATATATCCTGGAATGATCACTGGGGAAGATTTCTCATTCAGGAAACATTACAGGTTCCTCCTACATTAAGGGAGTTCAGCCCTGCACAGAGCCTCTAAGTTCTGCTTGGAGTTTCACCTTTCCTTTACTATCTGCAAAATGTATGCGGCCGGAATAGGGTTTCAGTGAGTAGCAAAGGCAAAACAGATTGTGGTAAAATTCTGCAATGCTGGAAGAGCAATGGCGGTCTCTGGGAAGTAACTGTATTCAATGAAGCAATGCTTTGCAAGGGTAGCCAGGGGCAGAGGCTTTCGCACAGGGACATGATGAAGAGTCAGTGAACAGTATTCTTGAGGGACATCTCAGAAACTTGTGAAGCACTTGTACAGAATGGACGACTTTTATCCATAGGACCATGAGTCCCATTACATCCAAGTCATAAGAAGGAAGTGTGACTTTACTTCATAGTCACTTCTAGGTGAGACTCGGGTGTGGGTATTATACTTAGATATGGACATTTTTATTCCATGTACATTCAAAGAATTTCATGCCCTGCTAACAACCACTGACGATAAACTCTGCATCACCATCTACACTAAGTGTTTACATATGTCAGCTCATCTGGTAGTCATCACATCATTGAGTAGCTAAGACTATTTTCTACTTTTTATACAATGTAGAAAAGTGTTTGTGAGTTTTCCCAGCTTCACTAAATTGGTAGATTCTCCAAGAGTCAGGCTCCAGCAAGTCAGAAGCTGACCTCTTGACTCTTTGGTACCTTTAAGGTAATACTAATTTATTTTGCCTTCACTTTCTATTAATTGCAAGTTATTCTTTAAGTTATGTAGTATGAAGTGTGTGTATGTGAGAAGGGTTATGGAACAAGAGGGAGAGAAGAAAGGGAAGAAGTATGGAGAGAGGGAGGGGAAGGGGAGAGAGAGGGGAAGGTGAAAGATGGAGCAAGGCTGTGAATAGATTTCAGATTCCATCTCAAGGAATTCTCTCTGGAAAACTTGTTAAGAAGAAAAGAAACAACTTTATCTACCTAAAACAGTTAAGGGAATTCTGAGTTAAATAGAATGCCAATGGTAAACTTGATTTTTTAAAATCTTCAAGGAAAACACACTAAGTATTTTTGCCTACAGGTTAAGAAATTTGCAAAGGTTCAGCAACAAAAGGTCTTCTTTATGCCTATTTTATTGTCTTTCTGATATTCCTCTCTAGGGATATTTAACAAAATAATAATAATAATAATAATAATAATAATAATAATAATAATAATGCCACAGATGAACTTTTTTGGGCCAGACTTTTATAAACAGAGAAACAAATATTAGGCCTTTTAGTCGCAGACTGAACAAACTGCATTTGAACTTATAAAAGTCAATATCACTGAACAAGTCAATGTATACATGGAAAAAAATCTGACATCTTTAGCCATCAAGAAAAAGCAAATCAAAACTAAACTGAGATTCCATATCAGAAGGATTATCATAAGTAAAACAGAAAAGCAACAAATGTTGGTGAGAATGTGGGAAAAGGAAACCCTGTACATTGTTGGTGGTAAAATAAATTACTGTAGCCACGATGGAAATCATTATTCAGGTTCCATACACAATTTAAAATAAAATGAGTATGTAAGTCAGCTCTACCACTTCTCAAGATATACCCAAAAGAATCAATGTCAGCTTAATAACGCATCCATATTTATTGTACTATTGAAAAAAAGTCACTTTATGAAATCAACCTAGGTGCCCATCAGCAGATGTGTGGAAAAGATTGTGTGGTATACACAATGGAGTTTTATTCAGCCTCAGGGAACAATGAAATTCCGTCATTTTCAGAAAACAGGTGAGAGAGGAGATCACCACACTGGGGAACATAGGTAGCCTCACAAATAAAAGAGTCACATGTTTTCTGCCATGCAAAGTATGGAGTGGGAACAGGGCATGAGTCTAAAAGGCAACTATTCAAGATGTGTAAAGGGATTGGAAGGGGCAAGAGAGGGGTAAATATGCATGCACAAAAATGTCAAACTCCTTCATACGATTTGTAAAATTCTACTTGATCACTATAGAGATCACTTCTACCTTCTGAATTAGGCTCCTTAACCCCTTAAGAAGGTTGGTATGCCCTTGCTTCTTCCGTTAGCACCAGGTATCAAGGATGAATGTGTGTGTATTTTTGTTTCCACTTACATATGCTTTGGTTAATGGATACAATTCTCTTGCAGCAGAAGACAAAGAACTCACAGAACATTAAAGTTCTGTAAGAGATGGCAGAGGAAGATATGCTTTTAGGTAGAGCTCAAAACATGGTGATCACGCCTATCACAAAATAAACAATACTAAAAGATAATCTTCGCTTCATGGTTATTATTTTTGAAGAACTTAATCTTTCCTGTTACACCATGTTTTCTTCTATGTTTTGGGTTTTAATATAAGATTAGACTTCTATAAAACAAGAATATTACATGGTTTTCAATGGCTACTCTATGTCCTCTCTACAGTTGCTTAATGCTAGGGTACCAATTATTTCTTGATCATCTTCTTGCCTTGATCTATATTTTTCATCATATTTAATGATCACATTTGATAAATATAGATGTGTGCTAATAATGTCTAAATTTTAAATAACAACTTCTATGAAATTGATCTTCTATTCCCTTTGGTCTAGATTTATTTAAATTTTTGCTCTATGTAATCAACCTCGCAAAAGAAAAAAATTAACAACACATATTATGAAAATTTTGGTGTATTTCATAATAAAGTTACAATTAAAATTAATATAAAACATTATCCAAAGAAATGCATAAACTAAATGTGTTTTGTAAGTTATGAGCAGAAGCTAAAGTTGTTTTATATTGAACAACCAATGAATTTATTACAGGCGACACAGAAATTGTTGGCAAGAGCAGATCACTGGGAAGTATTCAAATAACTAAGGGTCAGTTTTTCATATGAGAATTCATAGAATCTGCCAAGAATTACACAGAGCAAAAAATTAAATAAATCTACTCTGAAAGGAATAGCAGAACAGCAACCTCCCAGATGTTCTGTGCTTTGTTTGAACATGATTGTTGTCACTCCCCCAGTTTTTTTACTTCTAATTTTGAGATTATTATATAATTGCATCATTTCTCTGACCCCTTTCCTCCCTCCATTCACTCCCATACAGCCCTCCTTGCTCTCTTTCAAATTACTGGTCTCTTCTTAAAATGCTGTCATATGCATATGTTTATATGTATATACATACATATTCCTAAGTATGACCTACACAGTCTGAATAATGCTATTCACATGTTTGTTTTCAGGGCTGACCATTTGATATTGGATAATCAGTTGGTGTGTTGTTCCCTAAAGAAGACTGTTTCACCCGCTCTGAGTATTTATGCCTTAGGTGCCTGTACTCCTTTGTGTAGGTTTGAGGCCTTGTGGCATTTAGACATATCTATTGTGATCCTTTTTCAGCTCATGTTTAGGAAGTCAGGTTTTTGAGACTCTATGGGTATAGTTTCCAACAGACAGGACTAGGAGGTACAATCTCACAGCAAACTCCCTGATCCTCTGGCTTTTACAGTCTTTCTCCCTCCTGTTCTGCAACATTCCCTGAGTCTCAGGTGTAGGGGTGTTCTGTAGATGTATCCACTGACACTTCCCCAGTCTTTCAAACAAAGTAAAATTAAGTAATTAATTTTTAATTTTGTTTTGAAATATCTCTTGAGAGCAATGTCATTGAATTTTTCTCTATATAAAATTAATAACACTTTTCATGTACTAAATATACTATTAAAGCTCATCCCATATTTAAAAACATGGATGCTCAGAATCAGACTTCGCAGACTGAAGCTCTATCTGTTACTTAGCAACTTGCTCCAACCTTGGCCCTGTAGATGGGCAGCTCAGTATATTTTTTTTGCACATTTATACAATGTTCTGGACCCAAAGGCCCTCTACACTACTAAACTTTAGCTACCAGAGTATTACCTATTATGTGAGAGTAATTATTTTTCTCTATATAGGATTATATGAGCAAATATGAATTATTGTTAATTATTTTTAGTATTCAGTATTTAGTATTTTTAGTATTCTCTCAAATTTTTGGTTTCTCTTTGTTTGGATTTTTTATTAAAAATTAAAAATAGATTATTTACATACAGTATATTCTGATCACACCCCTCATATTCTTTCATCTGATTATCTTTACTTCCCCATCCACTTAAAATTCACATTCTTTCTCTCATCAGAAAATAGTCATCTAAAAAATAATAGAAGAAAAACAAACCAAAATAAAAAAAGAAACAAACAGAAGAAAAAGAGTCGAAGACAAAGCACAAGAAACACATACAGATGCAGAGACACATATTAGTGCACACAGAAATCTTATTAAAAACACAAAATGAGAAGCCATAATAATATAAGTAGAAAAATTGAAGGTAAAAAAATAGCAATACAAAGCATTATGAACTCCCCCTCCCCCACTCTCCATAAATGCTGTTTGGTTTAGTTTGTGTTGGACATCCAATGTTGGACATGGAGTCAGTCCTTAAGTGGGGTTCATACACCCAATGATACTCCGTTGGAGAAAACTAATTTTTGCTTTGTGAACAGTTGTCATCTGGAGATAGCTTCTGGATTAGGGATGGGGACTTATGTCTACTTCCTCTCTCAGGGCTTGGACCCTCTGTGACTTAGACCTGTGCAGGCCTTGTCTTAAATATCACACTTCTCTGAAGGTTCCCATAGGCCTGACCAATCTTGTTCTGATTTTAAAGGATCATCTTGTCATAAAATAAAATATCATTTTCATACAATAAATTGCTTATCTTTCGTACTTGCCTAGGTTCTTTGTTTCATTTGTGTGGTAAAAAAAAATCCTGTTCAAGAAAAATGCTATAAAGAACTGCCATGTTTGTTTTTTTGTTTTCTTTTACGCTATGTTGGTTTCCTCACCAATGTTTCTTGATCACATTCTTGCTATCTTTTCTGTTTGGCTGCTCACTATATTTGGTGGTGACGGTGATGGTGGTGGTGGTGGTGGTGGTGGTGTGTGTGTGTGTGTGTGTGCAATATGCAAGTATGTGCAAATGTGCTTATCTTTGGGGGAGTACTTTGAAGCCAGTGATTGAAGTCAGGTGTGTTCCTTAATATCTACATTCTTGTTATTTTGAGATAGGAATTCTCATTGTACTTGGAACTTACTGACGACTAGCTGCTTGGCCAGTGTGTCCTGGATTGACAGAAGACACAGTGGGCTGTTACTTGGGAACTTGAAAACAGAACTCAGGTCTTCATGTTTGTTCATGTTTACCCTCTGAGGTGACTCCCCAGCTTCTCATGCTCTTTAAGTAGGAAAGTCTTTGTCTGTGACTGGCACAATAGAAACTATTTACACGGATTAAGTATTATATTTATAATTAGAGTTCTATCATCTCTTTAATGGGCTTCCTTGACCTATTTATATTTATTATTTCTTTTTATTAGTGTATACATTCTATTCTTTTTATTTAAAATTATTTATAAATGAAAACAATTATTTTTCTACACCTCTGTTTTCTATATGACTCATTTTAATCCTAAAATTTTCTATATAAACTCATCTAAAATATATTTTGACATCACTTATAAAAAAGAAAGAGGCCGTTCTTCAAGAACATTCTTCCTGTTCATTTTTGTTTTATTTTAACCTAGGAATTGAATCTTGTCTTTGACAGTTCAATTTTTAGGAATCAATTCTTAGACATTATGAAAATTTCTGATTACTTTGGGTTTGATGTCAAACACTTCAAATTTACAGTTAATGTTCTATTTTATTTTATGTATTTTTAAATACTTATTTATTTAAATTTATGTGTTATGAGTGTGTGTCTGAGTGCATGTGTATGTATGTGCACCATGTGTTTGCATGTACATTAAGTGTATGAGTGTGTCCTACATGTGTGCTTGTGTACCATGTGTATACGTGTGTGCTTGAGTGTATGCGTGAGGATCGTTTGTATGCAGGGGCTCTTGGAGGTCAGAAGAGGTATCAGACCCCCCCGGAGCTGGAGTTGCAGATTATTGTTAGCCACCAAGGGAACCAAGACTGGGAACCAAGCCTTAGTTCTCTGCAATAGTCATTGAACTCCCTCTCCCGCGCCTTCTCTTCCTAATTATTTTTGTCCTCTCAAGTTTTTTTTTTCATTCGTCTCTGTTTTGTGTAAAATCCATACATAAATTTTCTGTCGCTCCCAAACAAGTTTCCAAGAACCATCAATGGGTTAAAGCAACCCAAATTAACTCACAGCTGGGAGGAGTCACATGCAAGCACGGACCACCATGAGAACAGACTCCTTCAGAAAGGGCAAGATACATCTTCCAAATCCGCATGTGTAGCAGCACACTACAATATTTTAACCTTCAATTTACGGAAGATAGAAAGAAATCTTCACTGCTTCTGCAAGCAGCCTTGATACAGAATGAGAGAAAGGTAAATCTTCACAACCTCCTTTTAGGCTGTCTTAAGCTCGAAGAGAACTAGCTGATAGTGAATCAGACAAACATCTCAGCTCACAGTCAGAAAACTCAATCTCTCCAATTTCTGTTCTTTTAGGAATTATCATATTAACAATAGCAAGTCAACCAACGACCCACCAACCAACACTCACGACTCTTGGGACTTCAGACTTTTGATACCCTAAGCCAAAAGTCCCCATAAATCCATCCAAAACAAGCTGCAGGTGCCAAAAAGACTGCGCCTATCGAAATTATAGTCACCTGCTTCAAGCATTTTAAATCCAACTTGTAAACAACTATATCACAACTGGGGTGGGAACAGAAACCTAATCCAAACACCATTTTGCATTTTTACGGAAACCAAAATAACAAAAATTCCTTCCACGTATTCCTCTATACACATGAGAATGGCTGATGCTGTTTTTGGTATTTCTGACTTCATTGACTTCTAGACTGACACTCAAATGAAAAGATAGCCAACCAGGGTATTATCATATTTTATTAACATAGTCAACAGACCAAGTATCTTATTATACCTGGACATTTTCTCTACCTTTGCCATATGACACGGTGGTATACTGTCACAATCTATACTGCCTGCCATACTTCGAAGGAGAACATCATATAGGGCACACGGACAAGTGGAAAGGATCTTGGGAACATTCTTAAACTTATGCCTACCATCAGGTCTCTTTTTAACAAATGAATTCGGTATGTTCTTTGAAGAAATATTTTTTAACATTTAATTGAGACTTTCTTTCTGTCTTAGTTACCTTCATGATGCTAACATAATTTTTAATGTGTTCTTTTCCTAATCTGCCTCCTTAGCATAGCAGGCAGTGTATCAGCCTCATATTAAATTCATTTTCTAAAATTTCTGCTAAAACAATGCTTATTATATAAAACATTTATTATATAACAAAGAAAATAAATGTTCTATAAAATATTGGTAAGTGTAACCGAAAGAGTAATCCAATACCTTATCTGGTTTTGACTCCAAAACCATCTGGTATTACATACTAACATATATCATAAGAGATTAATTTTTCCTAATTTGTGCAAAAATATGCTTTTTGGATTAAAAAGTCCCTCTCAGCAAAGTACAGACTAATAACATGATTATTCAATAAAATATTCCTATTTAAAACATTCATTTTCATTTGTATCATTATTACTTTTATTTTTATTGTATTTTTAATTAGCTTACAACCTATTGGGTTTTCATAAGGCTTCTTCATATACCCTTACTTTTGTTTGACCTGGCCTCTCCCCTTCTCCCCCTATTCCCATCCCTTCTTAAGCCTTTAGCTCTTTAGCATGTACATTCTTATGAGTGACAATGTAATTTTTTGATTCATTGCTAGGTAATGATAAAATCAGGTATGCCTATTACCTCAGACTTTATCTTTTCTACATAATGAATGCAGAAAAATCTTTCTTTTCTATCCTGAGCCATGCACTACATCACTGTTAACTGCATCCACCCTACTGTGCCACAAGACACTAGGACTTACTCCTCTCTCTTACCCGCAGCATTATATTATTATTATAATGTAATAATATATTATATTAATATATACATGATGTATATTAATATATAATATAATATAGTACATAATATTATATATACTATTAGCCAACCTCTCCCCCAACCTTTCCCCTATGCTTTCCAGCCAGTAACTGGTATCTATTCTACTCTCAATTTATATTAGATTAAAAAAATTCACACTGTAGTACATGTTAGAAATAACCTCAAGCTGTAGATGTAAGGAAATCTTATTGAACTCTCTAGAGATCGAATGAGTTATGAAAATGACTATTGTAACAGATAACATACAACATTAGTGACATTAGAACTCAAAACCATGTGCACACTATGATTACAACTATGTAAAACATGTAAGCAGTAGCCATTGTACTAAAAAATTTAAAGGGAAATAGAAGCAATTGCTATACTAAGATAGCACTGAATATGTGAAAACAGTTTATTTACAGATGGTAAAATGTTTATAAAATGTATATAAGAAAACCAAGTTGGAATGCCCAGTGACTGGGAAGTTAGGCGTGGCACTCCTAGACTTCTGGCTCTTTGTCATCTGAAATCTGCTGAGCTTTTATTAAGTGAAGGATGAAATCCACTGCCACCGATGTGAACTAAATGAATTATATTGGGAGTAGACAGACCCGGCCCTTCCCTCCAGAGGATGACTAATTGGCATACCTTCCTGATTGGGTGTGATCAGAGCTGACCCTTGTAGATTAGGAATGGGTAAAACACAGAATGCTTACCTTTCTCTTCACTTCTCTGAGGTTTCAGATGAGATTATGCCATAGGAAAATAAAAAGGATTTACATGTACTTTTAGAAGAAGCAGCATTGTACATTTATCCAAGGAACACTGTTTGAATAAAATCATCAGATCTGAAAGAACCACAGAGGATGGCATGGTTCTTTTATACAACACGCAAATATCCCTTCCCATGAATGTGTTGAATGATGCCCCTTGCCTTTGCTTTTACAAAGCACACCAGTTACCATTGAATACCACTTTTGTTTTTGACAGTAGTACCTTCCTTGACAACTGAACATCCTTTCCTGGGAATACATATTCAGAACATTGTCTTCTGAAACATGATTTGGAAAAGGCTGAATTAGAAATAATCCTTTAATCTTCATACATTCAAAGAGTAATGCCAAGTGAAGGAACTTAGGATTTGAAAGAAGGTTTACACTTATTTTTCAAGAGAACAGGAGGATTATAACTAAAACAAAAGATTAAGGTTAATTATGTAACTGTCTAAAAATATTATTTTGTCTAACCATCAAATTTTCTAATATGATTTGATGTTCATTTGCTGAAAATATAAATATATATAGCATTATGGAAATGCTTTGTCTTAAACTGGAGATTAGTAGAAGTGTGATAATTTGTGAATTTCAACCTTAACTGACTATTAGAAAAATAAAGAAAAGAAGGGAGGGAGAGAGGGAAGGAAGAATGAATGAATAGAAGAAGGAGGGGAGAGAGGAGGGAGAGAGGGAGGCAGGAAGGGAGGGAGGGAGAGAGGAAGGAAGGAATCGAGGGAGGAAGGGAGAAAGGGAAAGAGGGAGAGAAAGAGGGCCATAAAAGGCAAAAGAAGAGAGACAAGAACTGTCTGGGCTCTACATAAGCAAACACTGCTAATTAGAATACCTGAGTTTGAAGCTCAGGAAATTGAATGTTTAACAAGCTGTCCAGGAGAGTCTTAAGAGAATAAGAATGTGAAGTGATGGGCCATATTTTTTTTATTTTTTATGTTTATTATTTTTATACAATATATTTTGACCATATCCTTTCCCCTCCCCCAAATCTTCCTAGATCCTTTCAACTTCCTTCCCTATTCTCTAAAAGAATCCAAGGCAGAATGGTGTGGGAAGACAATCACAACATAAATATGTTCCCATAGTACAAACAACATGATAGATTAGGTCAGTAGGGACAGTAAAGTATGGCATTGCTCACCTTCTGGGAAGTAGAGAAGGAACTCTAGTATCTGAGAATTCCAGTCTGGGAACAGTGGATTAGTCCTTGTCTAATTTCTCACCTTATTCTGACAAGTAGATGAGGAGATGAGAACTAGGAAAGAGGGAGGTGGACTGGGAGGACATTTTGGAAATTGCTTTCTCCACCCATATCCAATCCCTTCTCTACATGCTGCTATACAGGGTAAGGTTTTGATTGCTTGAAATGTGAGTATTGCTTCATGGTGTTTAATGAGGCTTATCCTATATAGAGAACCCACAGGACTTCTCAATGGGTTCTTACAAGGAGTGGTTTCTGGATCACAGCAATTCATTTAATCCCTCCTCCACCATCAAGGCAACCATTTTCTGAAAAGGACTCCTAGTCACTGGTTGGAAAATAATCAATGCTTCTCAAAAGAATATTACAAAAGACCCCCCTCCCAACCTGGACTCCTTGGCTATAGTCTTTCTCTTCAAGTATATTTTATATGGTATATTCATGTTATTAACACACTTTTCCATAATCCATGTTTTCTGAGAATACTTTAATGACTGCTCACTACGGGCCTCATTCAGTAGGAAGCTTCTACCTGGTATCCAAGGCTCTCTCAGATTAAACTCAAGTCCCTCTTTCCAGCTGCATTTCTCATGGATCTCCCCCATCTTTATTCCAGATGTGCTAGTCTCTGCAACAGCATCCTAGCATCCAATCGTTGCCACTTCTTTTCTTTACATTGTTTTGCCTTCTAAAGCACTTTTACATGCAGCCATCCTACCAGTCATTTAAATAATATAAATTGAGTATCTACTCAGACACAGTTGGTATATAGAGCATTAAGTGAAGCAAAAATATCATGTGATTGCTACTTTTAGAGTATACTATCTAAAGGAGAGGCTAGCACTTATAATGTAATCTTATAAAGAAAAGTGAAATAACTATGCTGTGTGCATAAAGTGCCATAAGAGGATAATGTGGGGTTTAGCCTAATTAATGTCAAGAACTTCAGCAAGGAAATTAATCTTGTGAGAAATGAGCAATCTAGACCAAGAAATATTAGGAATCTGCTGTGAACAAGCTCAACAGAAAACAACAGCAATAAAAGGTGGTATCTTCTCTGTCTACCTCTCTCTACATTTCAGTAATGTTAAAAGTAAAAAGTACACACACACGCACACACACACACAAAATCATCCAATCTTAGTACTTTGCTACAATCATTGATAAGAGTCTATTTGGAAATGAATATATTAGAGGTCAAAGATGCTAACTCACCTCTACAAGGAACAAGACCTTGACTTTCACCATGTCCAACCACTAGTCCTGCAGTTTACAAAGCCCATTCACCTCTTCTCAGTGAAGAGCTCAAGGGTGACTTTTCCTTTGAAGCCTTTCGAGTCCATTAAGTCCTTCAATCAAAAATTGCCTCACCATAGGCCAGTAGGATGGCTCAGTGAGTAAAGATTCTGTCCCCAAGACTAATAACATGAGTTTGGTCTCCAGAACCCACATGATGGAAGAAGAAGGTTCTCACCTCATGTTAGACAGGAAACAAAGAAACAGAGACAGGAAAATCCTCCTGGACAAGATACTCCAAGAACCCAGCCCAATTGCCCTACTTCTTTCAAGGAAATCCCATGCTCCTATGCCCAAAGTAGAAGCAACAAAGCTTTCAAGCCATGAACCTATAAGGAATGCTTCATATTCAAACCTTAGTAGTGAGCAAATATGAGTATTATTTTCTGGGAAAAGGTTTTATATTGCTCATTTTTTTTTCATATTGGGAGGGAAGTGTGTTGGGAGCCGCAAACGCCATTACAAAATGGCGCTGGTTTCCTGCTTCCTGATTCTCTACGGAAACAGGCACTGACAATGCGCATGCGTGAATCTGCTTTGCGTACGCGCAAAGCAGATGCTAATTAGGTGCAGTCTATGAGCCAATGAGAGAATCACACATCCTCCGGAGCTCTATATAAGCCAAGGGATTTTCGGGCTCGGGGTCCTTCTCCACCTGCCTGCTAAAAGAGCTGTTAATAAATTGTTGTCAGAAGAATCTCGTGTGTGGCGTCTCCTTATCGGCGAGGTGGACGCCGCAAGTGGTGCCGAAACCCGGGAACCGCTGCCGAACGGACCGGGATCTTTGGGGCGACTGTGAGGGACCCCGCTTGCTCAGCGGAAAAGATTCGAACTGACGGCGTGTGAGTCCGGACGATTTCCTGTAAGGTATGATTGCTTCCTATTTGGCTTTGGCCATCGCTATATCTCTGTGGAGGACAGAGAATACTTAGCGACCATCAGGACAGTCTATCAGAAACAGGAAATGGGGAAGCTAGCTGTACACAAAGAAGAAAATCAAAAGAGAAAAATACCGGTGAAAAAGAAAAACAAAAGAATAAAGAAAGGGAGGAAAAAGAAAAACAAAAGAGTAAAGAAAAACAAAAAGATAAAAAAGGGGAAGAAAAGGAAATAAAAAAACTGTATCCAGTTTTAACAGAATTTAAAAACTTAAAAATAGAAACTCCTTCGTCAGAGAGCTTATCCGAGGAGGAGTCTGGAGCGGAAGAATCAACCTCCAGTAGCTCAGAGAAAAGCGAAACAGAATTAGATCCAGAAGAGGAAGCTGAATTAGATGAGGAAGCGGCTAAATATGAGGCAGAGAGATATATGCCTGATCCGCCCTACGCCCCGGGCTATGCCCCGTCGGCACCGCCGCTTGAGGAGATAGTAAAACTTAAAAGGAGAAAAAGGAAAAAAGGGTCATTTTAAGTGATCCAGATCCCCAGGAAATACTATGAAGACAGTGTCGAATTCGCTGATCCCAATAATAGAAAGGAAGCGGATTCGCGCTGCATTTCCCGTATGGGAGGACAATAATCAGGCCAGACATCATTCACAGTTAGATTTAAAACAACTAAAGGCACTTGTAGAATCAGTTCAAACCTATGGCATCAATGCCTCTTTTACTCAAGCCTTGGTAGAGAGGCTGACTACAAGTCCTATGACTCCTGATGATTGGTACAATACAGTTAAGGCATGTCTCACTATGGGACAGTATTTAGATTGGAAGCCTATTTATCAAGATATCTGTGCTGGTCAGGCTAGACAGAATGCAGTTCAAGGTCATGCCCCCTGGAATTTTGAGATGCTTACAGGACAAGGACAGTGGACAGCCAATCAAACGATGTATCCAGCAGAGGTTTATGCTCAGATAAATACTGCAGCTGTAAAAGCTTGGAAGAGCTTACCCAATAAAGGACAAGTGACAGGAAATCTCACTAAGGTAATTCAAGGAACAAATGAGCCATTCTCTGACTTTGTAGCTAGAATGATGGAAGCAGCAGGAAGGATTTTTGGAGATCCAGAGACAGCCATGCCACTCATTGAACAGCTAGTCTTTGAACAATGTACTAAGGAGTGCAGGAATGCTATAACCCCATGGAAAGGAAAAGGCCTTAACGCCTGGATGAAAGCATGTAGAGAAATTGGAGGACCTTTATCAAATATGGGATTAGCTCAAGCATTTTTGTTAGCACAAAGAACCTCAACAATGAAGTGTTTTAAGTGTGGTAAAATAGGACATATACAGCGCCAATGTAGATCAGCTGGCGAAGGTCAAAAGACAGGACAAAAACAACCTGGAATGTGTCCGAGATGTAATAAAGGTAGACATTGGGCTAATGAATGTAGGTCAGTAAAAGATAACAATGGCAGGCCTCTTCCTGATCAACAACAGACAAAAAACGGGAGGCGGGGCCCTCGTCAACAACCCCAGGGCCCTCAAATGTATGGGGCACTTACAAGCCAACAGGGATCCCAAAAGAAGAAGTTGTCAGAAGAGCCACAACAGGCTCAGCAGGATTGGACCTGCGTGCCACCACCAGAGCAGTACTGACTCCCACCATGGGGTGTCAGCCTGTTCCATCTGATTTCTTAGGACCATTGCCAAAAAATACTGTAGGGTTAGTGCTAGGAAGATCTTCAACTACCTTAAAAGGGCTTATTATCCATCCGGGAGTTATTGATCAAGATTTTGAAGGACAAGTAAAAATTATGTGCTCCTCCCCTAAAGGGATAAGTTCTATCTCCCCAGGGGATAGGATAGCACAGCTCTTAGTATTACCCAGCCTTCACTCCATGTATCTAAGCAAAGATAAAATTCGAGGTAGCCAAGGGTTTGGATCATCGGGAGGTCACAATGCATTCATATCTTTAGAATTAGACAAAAGACCTGTTTTAGAGCTGAGAGTACAGGGAAAGCCCTTCAACAGGCCTTTTAGATACTGGTGCAGATACAACTATAATATCAACTACTTGGTGGCCTAAAGAGTGGCCGGTAAACCGGTCCTCACAGTCCTTACAAGGGTTAGGATATGAGTCCACTCCTAATATAAGTGCACAACCGTTAGTTTGGGAAGATTCAGAAGGAAGAAAAGGCACAGTCGTTCCCTATGTGTTACCATTACCAACGAATTTGTGGGGAAGAGATGTTTTAAAACAAATGGATTTTAAATTAACCAATGATTACTCTAATCAGAGTCAACAAATAATGAAAAATATGGGCTGTATACCTGACAAAGGCATGAGAAAAATGTTACAAGGGAGAACTAGTCCGGTACAAGCAGTAATAAAAAATGATAAAAAGGGACTGGGTTTTTCCTAGGGGCCGTTGAGGATATTATACCCATACCATGGTTATCAGAGGAACCCGTATGGGTTCCCCAATGGCCTCTTTCCTCTGAAAAGTTAAAAGTAGCAAATGCCCTGGTAAAAGAACAGTTAGATCTGGGTCATCTAGAAATATCTAGATCTCCTTGGAATACTCCAATTTTTGTAATTCGAAAAAAATCAGGAAAATGGAGGCTTCTCCATGATCTAAGGGCCATAAATAATCAAATGCAACTTATGGGATCAATACAAAAGGGGCTACCCTTACTATCAGCCCTTCCAAAATATTGGGACATAATTATTGTGGACATTAAGGATTGTTTCTTCTCTATTCCGTTACACCCAAAGGATAGAGTTAGATTTGCCTTTACAATTCCTAGTGTTAATCATGAGGAACCTGATAAACGATACCACTGGAAGGTTCTGCCTCAAGGTATGGCTAATAGCCCTACCATGTGTCAAATCTATGTTGCTACGGCAATACAGCCTGTTAGGGACAAATACAAAGAGGTTAGGATCTGTCATTATATGGATGACATCCTTTTATGTGCCAATGATAAAGAGAAATTACAAGGTGCATTTTCTTTACTCAACTCTACATTACAAAAAAGGGGTCTTTATATTGCCCCGGAGAAGGTTCAAGAAGGAGAGGTAGGACATTTCTTGGGGTCAATATTGTCCCCTGTTACTGTTAAGCCACAAAAAATAACTATTAGAAGAGATAAACTTAAAACTTTAAATGATTTTCAAAAATTATTAGGAGATATAAATTGGATAAGACCATACTTAAAGCTAACTACCACTGAATTACAACCCCTATTTAAGATTTTAGAGGGTGATTCTGCTATAACTTCCACCAGAAAACTTACCCCTGAAGCAAATGAGACTTTACAAAAAGTAGAAGTTCAATTACAACAGACATTTTTAACAAGAATAGATATGCAAAAACCTTTCCACCTTTGCTTAATTCCTTCGCCAAAGCAACCCACAGGTGTGCTTTGGCAAGATGGACCGCTTCTTTGGATCCATCCTCATAGTTCGCCAGGAGTAATTTTAGGCCATTTTCCAACTTTGGTTGCTGACCTGGCTTTAAAAGGACTACAATTATCTCTTTCTCATTTTGGCTCAATGCCCCATGACATTATTTGTCCATATACAAGTCATCAAGTCCAAGTTTTATGTTCCACCCTAGATAATTGGGCAGTTCTTCGCTGTTCCTTTTCGGGACCAATTGGTAATCATTATCCAAAACATCCATTGTTACAATTCACTCTTACAAACGCCTTTGTTTTCCCTACTATTACAAAAAAGGAACCTATTATGGGTGCAGTAGACATTTATACCGATGGATCTAAAACTGGAATTGGTAGTTATGTGGTTAATAATGTACCTACACAGGTTCAATTTAATTTTACTTCACCCCAGCTAGTGGAATGTGCTATAGTAGCTACAGTGTTACAAAAGTTCTCAGAACCTATTAACATTATATCAGATTCACATTATGTGGTTAGAGCTGTACAAATCTTGGAAGTAGTTGATTTTATTAACTCAAAAAGTGCTGTTGCTACAATTTTTGAGAATATTCAGGCAGCTATTAGACAAAGATCTTATCCATTCTATATTCAACATATGCGTGCTCATACTTTGCTGCCTGGACCCATGACTCTAGCTAATTCTATAGCTGATTCAGCCACAAGGGCTATATTTCTGTCACTAGACCCAAGAAGGCAAGCTAAGGAGTTTCATGACATGTTCCATGTATCTGCTAGAACTTTACGATTAAAATTTAAAATTCCTCGCTCCATGGCGAGAGACATTGTTCTGGCATGTACTAAATGTGCAGAGTTTAGAACGGCTCCATCTTATGGAGTAAACCCTCGGGGATTGCAGCCTCTGCACGTTTGGCAAATGGATGTCACGCATTTTTCAGCCTTTGGTAAGCTTAAAAATATTCATGTGTCTGTTGACACCTGCTCAGGAATAATCCATGCTACTCCCTTAACTGGGGAAAAGGTGATACATGTCATCACCCACTGCCTGGAGGCTTGGGCGGCCTGGGGTAAACCTGTTCAAATCAAAACGGATAATGGTCCTGCTTATCTCTCAAAGCCTTTTCAACAATTTTGCCAAAAGATGGGTGTTTCTCATGTGACTGGACTCCCATACAACCCTCAGGCCCAAGGCATTGTAGAACGTGCCAATGGCACTTTAAAAACTTATTTACAAAAACAGAAAGGGGGAATAGGGCCCACTACAGGGCCCAAGACATCTATTTCCCTAGCCTTATTTACTTTAAATTTTTTAAATCTGGACCCTGATGGAAAATCTGCAGCTGACAGACATGTCGGTTACGGTCCAAAGAAAGAAGTGGTTAGATGGAAGGATGTTATTTCTAACCAATGGAAGGGCCCGGATCCAATTTTAGTAAGATCCAGGGGAGCTGTCTGTGTTTTTCCACAGGATCAAGAAAATCCCATTTGGGTGCCTACACGATTGACCAGAATTATCAGACAAGGGGAGGAGGATGCAACACCTAAAGCTGTGGATCCTGACATGGATGTTCCTGAATCAACAAACACAAGCTGAGGATGCGTTACGTCCATTCAATATGAAAATTTTAAAGCATTGTCTTAACAGCTACTATCCAATTGGTCTGCAAAATTCGATACAACTATGAGGAGATTGCGGACAGCTATTATACAGATCAACTCCACTCGACTTGACCTTTCCCTCATCCGGGGGTTTTCTACTTGGTTTTCTTCTGCTTTTTCCTACTTCAAGGAATGGGTGGGAGTCGGGCTTTTCGGCTGTATGACTCTGGTGGGAGTGTTGGTAACTCTCTGGTTGCTCTGTAAATTAAAAAGACAACATCAAAGATGATTACTCAGGCCTTGCCTGCTGTAGAACAGGGAACATCTCCTCAAGCTTGGTTAAATATGCTAAAACGTTGAGACACTATCTCATGAGACTATTCTGAGGGCTCAGGTTCCCATTGCACCAGGTTTCTCTGAGATGGTCCTGTGCATCTCCCAGGGCTCATGTTCCCATTGCACGGGAATTAAGGTGCACAGGGTCTCCTTCCATGTAATTTCCTTGATCGCTTAAAGCTGTTGGATCAGCAAGCTTGATCGGTAACTTCATGGTTGCAGTTTGTGCATTTTTATAAAAGACAGGGGGAGATGTTGGGAGCCGCAAACGCCATTACAAAATGGCGCTGGTTTCCTGCTTCCTGATTCTCTACGGAAACAGGCACTGACAATGCGCATGCGTGAATCTGCTTTGCGTAAGCGCAAAGCAGATGCTAATTAGGTGCAGTCTATGAGCCAATGAGAGAATCACACGTCCTCCGGAGCTCTATATAAGCCAAGGGATTTTCGGGCTCGGGGTCCTTCTCCACCTGCCTGCTAAAAGAGCTGTTAATAAATTGCTGTCAGAAGAATCTCGTGTGTGGCGTCTCCTTATCGGCGAGGTGGATGCCGCAGAAGTGAAAGATACACACAAAAAGAATATGAATGACAACAATGATGGCAGTACTTTGGGTATTTATGGCACAGGGTTTCTTCAGTCATACAGAACAATATTCTTTACCATCATGGCAGTTGTGGTTAAGAAGAAAAGTGAAGCTTCAGATGCTGTGCATCATATAGTATGTTAAGGGTAGGTAGAGATCATGAGGACAGTCTTCCTGATTCATCGTAACTGACATTTTCTTTGGCAGAATCACCATAAGTGAGCTAGAGGGTAGAGTTTGGAATGACTGATGAGATATTAAAGTGTAAGTGTCAGGCAGTTTAATGTGTACTGGGAGTCTGGGTGAGAGATCAGATTTACGTACTTTCAATCCCTAGGTCAGTAGACAGTGACTTTAGGTACTAAAAAATTTTTATTTATGTACTTATTTGTTTTTATTTTATATACACAAGGGTTCTGCCTGTATGAATGGCTGTGTGCCACATGCATGCATATCCCTCAGAGGCCAGAAGAGAGCAATGTATTCCCCTAGAACTGGAAATATAGATGTTTGGTGAGCAACCACGTAGGTGCTGGGAATCAAACTCAGGTCTTCTGGTGGAACAGCAAATGATTTTAACAACTAAGACATCTTTCCAACCCATCATTTTGTAGTCCACCACTAGACCTCCAATTTCCCATTATTGAAAATAGCTAATGATGTTCATGGTAATTGAGTACACACTACATGATGATTAACCTATATCTTAATCCTGTCATGAACGATTTCCATTAATATCAATACAAAAGAAGAAACAAGATCAGAGATTAAAAATAAACTTTTTGTTTTAATTTTAACGGCAGAGTTTTTCTGTTGTAACTCTGACAGTCCTGGAACTCACTCTGTAGAGCAGGCTGGCCTCAAACTTACAGAGATCCCCCTGCCTCTGCCTCCCGAGTGTTGGGGTTAAATGCATGCACCACCACCTTTCTATCAAAAATTTTAGTGTCAATTAAGTATGACTAGTTCTTAGGAAATTTACCAGTCATGATATTATTCACATTTTGTTTAGGTTCTCTGTGTCTAGGCTTAGGGTGGAGTACAGCAGTCCTGAACATTGAAAGCCATTCACCAGTATTTCTGGCATCTACCCATTAACTGTCAGTTGGATTCACCTTACAGCTGTAATGACCAAACATTTTATCAAACATCCAAAAATGATTGGGCGTGTTGCATATTCCTATAATAACAATTACTCAGAAGGATGAGGCCAGGGGATAGTCATTCTGAGCCTAGCATGGAAAATGGGAAATTACATTTAAAACAACAATAATTCAGCTTCCTCTACTAAAAACCTTCCCCATAAATCCAACATGCATTCCAACAGCATTATTTGGACTGAGAAGGTTATATACATATATTTACTTATAAATATACTTATATATTATATACAGTTATATATAACACAATAATTGAAAAAGAGGACATGAATGTGAGACAGAGCAAGTGAGGGAGGTGTTAGAGGAAGGAAAGGGAAGGAGAAAATGCTGTAATTATAATTTCCAAAAATAAAATTGTAATAAATAAATAACATTTAAACTTACATTCTCTATTAGAAGTCTTTTCTAAAATATAGCCATGTTATGCATATGTTTCCTGCTTATAGTCTTACCTAGGCACATGGCCATAGCCTAGTATTAAAGATATTTCACATTGTTGTGTTAATTTTCTCTTCAAATTGATTTCCTATTATTTTTCTCTAAGTAAGTTTGAGTGTAGTATAAAAAGTGTTCATTCTATTATCTTCTTGATTCCTGCCTGTATGACTTTGGTTTCCCTTTTCTCTTCATAAATTATGTTTAGTAACACTCCCTAGCATTGCTGAGGATTTTGTTCAGGGTTTTGGAGACAGTAAAAAAAATAAAGGCCCAATAACTGTT
The DNA here is from genome assembly GCA_026225945.1 of Cricetomys ansorgei. Classification (NCBI taxonomy): domain Eukaryota; kingdom Metazoa; phylum Chordata; class Mammalia; order Rodentia; family Nesomyidae; genus Cricetomys; species Cricetomys ansorgei. The sequence goes on from JAMJFZ010001338.1 coordinate 39,302, forward strand.
ATTTACTAATATGCTTAAAAATGGTCATTATCATTCTGCTGATTATATTTGGAATAGGAAGTTCAGACCAACTTGCTTCTTACTTACTTGGTTGAAGTTGGGAGATCCTTGTAGTTCAGATCAGCAGAGCAAGTGTCAATATTTAAAGTTATTTATTATTGCATTAATGCAGAAAGAATATATGCCCTCAACTTAGCCCTTAATATTAAATGGTCTTGGGAAGGGTTTTGCAACCCAAATTTGGTGATTTGGTAGATAATGATGGCAGGCTTCTAAGAATTGTGTCTTGGAGCCAAGTAGAAGGTTCCATTGGCACAGATAGAGTATTTTCCACTGAAGTCTATAAATGGCACAGTATTGGAGAGTATTGGATAGATAGTAAGTTTGAATTTGGAATGCAAAAGACTTGATGGGACTGCATGGCTCAGAGGACATGAAAGAAATTTCTTTCAGTCTAAAGTACCCATTTTGTTTTGGCACCCAGAATCTATGATGTAAATTTGTTGTAGAAGTCTTTACAAGGAGCCTAGTGGATTAATCCATCACACACTGGTATCAGAATGAAGGTTAATGTTCCAAGTAACAGGACAAAGCAGAGAGATCTGAAATTTGTGCACTTCACTCATCTGTGAGGGGTAGGACAGCCATTGTAGGAAGTGTCCAAGATAGGTTAAGACTATGAACTGTGTAGATGGTTGTAGGCATAGATGTAAATGTTGATATATTATTTATTCTTGTGGGTTCAAGGAAGATGATAGTTTATTCTTTGCTAATTCAATCCCCAGTCCTAGAAGGTTTAGCCTCCTTACAATCTAATTTTAAGCCTAGACCTCTGAGTGCTCACTCACTGCCTTTTCTCTTTGTTTCTCTCTACTGAGCTGTCCTTTGGTGGAAGTATAAGCAAAACCTCTTCTCCAATGTAACACATTTCCTGACTTCCATTCTGATGTTAACACATCATTTAGTATACTGGCTGATTTAATTCAGCATTTTTCTACAAGCCAGTGTCTTTCAGCAGCTTTTGTTCCTGCCTCAGTAGCACTAAAAAATTAAATTTAACAAAGCATTATGCAATCTGCCTCTGGGAGTTCTTATTCTTATTCACCCTTTCTGTTTTTTAAGAATTTCCCTTAAGGTATGGTTAGATTTTTAGGAACCCATACATATCAATAATTGGATTTTGCAGCCAACATTTCTCACTTTTAAAACTAGACATAGGGCAGGGCATATGTTATAGCTCCAAGGAATGTTTATAAGTAAATAGGTTTATATTGAGTGTCTGTGTACCACAGTTTGAAAATGTGAAGAAAAAGTACCCAGGCACTGTAATCAATGCACAGTGCAGCCACAATTCTATCCATATACAAGGGAAATGATGGAAACAATCAAGCCATATTCCATAAGATGTTAATATGCAGTGTCAGTTTTAGTTTGTAAAGGTATCTACTGTCTCTGAGATTGAAGAAATGTTAATCTACGCTCCTTATTGTTATAATAATTCTCTTCCCCCATAAATTTATGAGTATATCTGCCACATATGGCTTTAGTCTTCCTATTTGACCTTCTGATCACACACATTTAACCCATCTTACGCTTTGTTTTACTTGGTATAATGTTCAAATCCCTACAAACTGTGGATACTCCTGAAGGGGCCAATTTGGATTCCAAGATTTTTGTGAGACTATAATTACAACAGCTCCTGTGTCCACCAGACCTTAAATTTCAATTAGCAAAGAATAAGCTGTCCTCTTCCATGAACCCATGATAATAAGAATAAATAAAACAATGCATACATCTATGCCTAGAGATAGTAATATATAGAACCATAGTCAAGTTAGTAGGTGATTTTGAAAGGGATTCATCAATGCAGCTTAGAGTCTGGGAACAAGACACTGAAGGACAAGGAGCTATCATATAAATGTTTGATACCTATTGAGTCATTATATATCAGTCATGTGTTAGATATGTAGGTCATTTGTCAATTAACTTAGCAACTCAGTGAAGCAAATAATATTGTTATCATCCTTTTATGATTTAAAAAAAGGAAATGCAGGGATTTGGAACCATTTGCCCATTATCACATACACAGTAAGCTGCAGAAATATAGCTTGCATTCATTGCAGCACTTCTGCTCTTAACTACTAGAATCACTGGAGCTCAAAAGTAGTGGAGACTGAGAGGCCTTGTAGTCCAGTTCTGATTATTGAGAACAGTTAATGAAAATTCAAAGTGGAATTAATTGCAATTAGTTGGTGTCCTATTGGATCACCCATGCTTAATGCTGGAGTGGGAGGCACCACCAACCTTTGTGGTATGCTCAATTTGGGAGGAGTCCAAAGTTGAAGAAATAAGATGCTTAAAGCAAACACTGAGCTTTGTATGACTCTAGATAAATAGTAGAATAACTCCAGAGTCTTGGCAATATAAGCCTTAAATTTTTGTGTTCTGTGGGCTTAGACTGCAGAGCTACACATTGAGGAACCCATTAGTTTGTCCTTTGTACTGGCCTATCTAATAGATGTCCTGAGATGAATGGTAAGATGCTTTTTCTCCAGTGGAACTCTTGTTTGATTTCCTTCCTTAAGCAGGTTTCTTTGTGAATAATCAATCATATCTTATTTTACTATAAAATGCACAAAACTCTCCCTAGTTAATAAAAGCTTTCTTTAAGAATTGCAACTTGGTTGCTCTCAGATAAGGAAGAGACATTGACTGAATGTTCAATTTATATGATAAACTTTCTATTGGAGAAATAATATTTAATATAAATTTATCATAAGCATTGAAAAATGAAATTTAAATATTTGTCTTTTGTCCCATTTTATGATCAAGCAATGTTCAACAGGTAACTTCCTGAGACTGTGAATCCATTTTTTACATTCAATGCATCGTCATATCCATACATTTACATTATGAATAACCAGAAACTTAACAAGTGATCAAACCACAAAGAACAAATGTTAGTCGAGTGTTTGGCCATAGATGAGACATCCAAATCCCCACCAAGGCTCAAGAGCCATCACAGAAGCAGAGCAGAAAGATCGTTAAGGAACAGAGAAGTGAAACAGTGTCTTCTGGACATGACAGGACTAGTGTGCTCATGCACTCATAGCAGCCATGATTGCCTGCACAAGATCAAGCCAGTCAACATTCTCGCATGATGGAGAGGAGGGGCACATATCTCTCGAGCTATTGACAGTGGATGGCTTCTGGGAGAGGGAGAGTCAGCTTTCTTTAAGGGCATGCCTCCTGGTAGGCTGACCACACTCCAGTGGCACTTTGGAGCAAAAGCCAGAGGGATCTCTGAGTTCAAGTTTAGCCTGGTCTACATAGCAAGTTCTAGGCCACCCAGTGCTACACAATGAGTTTCTGGCTCTAAGTGAATAAATAGCAGATTGTTGCTAAGTCAAAAAAATAAAAATAATAAATATATTATATAAAAATAATAAATATAAATATATATACATATATATGATAAAATGATATAGCAAAGACATTGAGAAGCTAGTTTTAGTAGAAAAGTTTATTTAAACAAATGTTCTTTAGACACATAATTTGACAGACATGAATGATGAGGCTTCCTGCTTTAGAATATCAGAACAGACATAAAGAATTGAGGATATTTGAGAAATTCAGGAAGTTTGTCAATGAACTGAGTGGAAGAAAGCATCCCAGTTACAGACAGTAGCACAAAGGGAAGGAGGCCTGTAAGAACTTAGTAACTCTGCATAGAAAAATGAAGGCAGCTGTTGGATGATAGTGTAGGAAGCAGTAGTGAGGAGCAAAACCCAGAGAGGAGATTGATCAAAGTCTGATGGGTCAGGTTTGAGGGAACCTTTGTGTAACACTAATGCTTTCTTACTTAGGAACCTCATTGGTGTCCTATTACTCAGAGGCTACTAAAATGAAATTGCACCTGGAATAGATAACCCAATGATCTGTGTGCAGTGATAAAGGGGAGACTGCAAGCCCAGAGATAAGTATGAAGAGATGAGGATAGGACTTGGCTTGGAGAACTAAGACTGTGAGGACTAAGGGAGTGTTGATGGCATTGAAAAACATAGGCTGAATTGTGAAAGCCGTAAAGTTTCAGTTAATAATGACTTGGTTGATTTAAGTAGACATTTAAAGTGAATAGAATGAACTTGGTGAGCAAAAAATAAAGAGAAGCATGAGTCCTTACCAGTGTACAAGAGTCCTGAGATACTCAGGCTAATGAATTAAGTTTTGAGAAACAAAATGGCAAATAAACAGAAACAGAAAGATGCCTTACAGCTGTACTCATTCATAACTACAAGAGGCTGTGGTGCTGCATCTCTAGACTCTCATCATAATACCAAATTGGAAACTTGTAAGATCGTGAAGACAATAACAAATTGAAGCATAAGACTGCTGTGTGCCAATTCATGGGAAATAGCCAAGCATTAAAGTCAGATCCCACAATACTTTGTTCAAATACATCACTTTTTAAAACTCCAATTTCACTTTAACACGCCTTGTGTCGGACATCCCTTCAATTCTTACATTTGGCCATACGTGTTTTAGTTCCTCCAATTGTCAACCTCATTTTACTTGGATACAAATTCCTTTGCTCCATCTCACAGTACTATTTATTGAACAGTGCCACCTCTGCTGTAGCTAAGAATATGATAGGAAGTAAGGCAGTATCTTTGCCAAAGAAGAAAGACAAAAATGTAGAAAGGGACCCAGTTAGAACTCTTTTAAAAAATTTAATTAAATTATAAATTTGGAGGATTATTATAACCTGTAACACACATACATTGATTTCTATCTACACTGACTTTTCCCTGAATATTTTAGAAAGTCAAATATTTTTACTTAGGAGGAGGCAAATCCCTCGAGACCCTACCATTTAGTCCTAGGAGAAGACATATATTGTTCAGTGTGAGACTGATGGCTAATCTTTATAATTATTACTTTAGCTATAACATTTTTTTCTCTCACAGAAAACATGGGAAAGCAAAGAAGAGAGAAATGGGGTTTCTTCAGCTCATAAAATATGTTGACAGCAATGACAATCACAGACTCTTTGGACTCTATTCTATTTTTTCTCGTTTCTAGAGGCCTGGTGTGTGATAAAGTCAGTTAAAAAATAGTGCATGCCAATACTTAGAAAAATAACAGTAATGTGTTAAAATAATCAATTCATTATTAATATTTTTACTCTCACATATGAATACTGCACCTTCTTCACAGTCCTCAGACACATAGCTCTTTACTCCTTCTGAATAGTCTTGTGAAGTCTACTTAGTCATGGTAATTGCATTGAAATTATCCCTTGATGACCACAGAGAAATTCCTGGGAGAAGAATCCGATTATTCCAACGTGTGATTTTCTATTTGCCTTTTACTGTATCATTTTTCTATCATCTATCTGTTCATATCATTTACCAATGTATGTGCTTGTGTGTATCTATGTGTATGTGTGTGTGTGTCTATCTGCTCATGTGTATATGAATATCTTTATGTCTGTGTATATATCATTTACCTACCTACTTGCCTACCTACTGTCACCTATCATCTGTTATCTATCATCTAATATATGTGTTGGACTTCCATAACATAGTATATTTTAATAAAATACTAATTAGTTTTGTCTACTCTATCAAAGTGGTGTTTTCACACTAACAATTTTATTAATTAACAGATTTTATTTCTTAGTGTTTTATGTTTGCAGGAAAATTTAATAAAAGATAAAAATAATTTTAAATAATAATAAAAATAAATTTGCTTCTTCCTTTTGGTGTGAATACCTTTTATTTCTCTTCTCAAATACTGCCTATATCATCATCGAAGTATATTCTAACTTAGTTTGAGATGTATGGGAGCATTTTAAAAAAACCCTAAAAATATCCAGTATCACAAACTATAGGTTAAAATGCCTGGGGGTTTAGCTTATGGGAGAATATTTGCCCAGCAATCAAGTAGTCCTATGCTCAGTCTCCAGTGCTGGAGGAAAATATGCAATCTTCGAGGCAGGTGTGGTGGCACAAGCCTGTAACCCCATCATTTGGAGGTGGAGGCAGGAGGTCCAGGTGTCCAAGGGCAGTCTCAGCTGCATAGTGAGTTTCGGGCCATCCTGAAATACAAGAATGCACACACTCATCTTACTCCAGGCAAAACTTTAACTTCTTTCAGTATGTTGTGATGCTAGCTGTGGACTTGTCACACATAATTTTACTTACTGTTGAGATGCATTTCTTCTATGTCTGACTCACTGAGTCAACCTTTCCTGAATAGATGCCGAATTTTGCTAAAAAAAAATCCCATCAGGAATCCCTTTGCTATAAAGCTATCAATTTTCTGGTTGATCTGATCAGTTAAGCTTAATTTCAATTTTTCTGAAATTAAGGCATAATTACTTATAAGTCTTAGATCATGTTAAGTTTTATTTAGCTTTAACAGTCAAGGAAATTTAAGATCACTTATAAGAATTAGTGTTTGTCTCCTCAAGGTTTCCTTAGGTATAGTATCAGTTTTAGTACAAATTGATTATGATAATATACAAATCTAATATATCTAATCATATAATATTTTATGATTTCTTATTGTAAAATTATTTAGAGATAGCCTAAATTTTATATTATTAATATTTTTATTTCTAAAGGGTATTCTATTTCTGTAAACAGTAATACTATTCTCTAATTTGTATGGACATATCACCTTGTACTTAACTGTTCTGTTGATGAATTCTTAGATTCATTTCAATATCTTCCTACTAAAATAAAACTCTTTGAAACATTTCAGTACAATTATTTACATGAACATGCTGCTTATTTTTGCTCAATATCCATGAGTGGAAAGGCTAAATTAACTACATGGTATATGTGTAGCTATGTAAATAAGCTCTCAGTTATTTTCCAAAGTAGTTGATCCAAGATCTTCTTTCATGAAACAATATTTATCATTTTGGGGTAAAGCTTATCATGGGTAAAGGAAGAATTTAAGTAATCTTTTACCTGGTTCTTCTAAGAAAATTAGGTGTGATGAATTCTAATCTTTAGGAGTCAAATGTATCAATCACAGAGGCCATCAAAGTCATTTTGCAAAGCACCATTAAGCAGATTTGTTTGTTTTTGTAGATCACAACTAATTGACTGTACCTCCATAGCACAAAAGCATCATAGGCAATAGGTTTCTGAATGAGTTCAGCTATGTTTACATCTGTATTTATAGAAGCAGAAAGAAGACCAGACTTGATTTGTAGTCCATAGTTTAACTATTTGAGTCAAGAAAAAGCATTAAAAAATCAAGTTGCCATAAAAGTCAAGTTGAGGATTGTCCCATTTTAATCTTGTCTCTGGCCAAGTGTACAACTCATCAAATGCCCTTCCCTTCTATTGAACTCATTTTTATAGCACTTGAACATTCTTGCATTATTATGACTGTATAAACCTTGTATATTCAATGTTCATAGTAGACAAAAATGCAAATGTCATTATTAACTTAGAGCATAGCTAGTGAGTTTAAGAGTGATAATATAAACCAAAGTCTATTTACCTTTGAAGCTCATATCTTCATTTACAATCAAACTGTTCTTGTAAAGATTTTAATATAATATTTCTCATTACCCTTCTGTTTTTTACAATAAGTTTCACTGGGACATGGCAGGCCCCATAATTTCCTGGTATAGACTTTGAGGTTTCTCTTTAGATTGACTGAGTTTCTTTTGCTCTGGGAATTTGGAACTTGTTTTTATATTTGGTCAAAAACTGGGATGACAGATATTAAAGAAATGTTGATATTGCTTTGTTAAATAAAAGTTGTCCAAATTTTTCTATCATCTGCAGTGTCTTATCTATGACTGAATGCTGTTTCTCTTTAGTGATACATTATCATGAAAATATCATTCATATTCTAAGAGATTTGATGTTTTGCTGGTCCTCAAAGCCAGAGTTAATAATATACTTTGAGGTCACTGAAGACTTAAGACTGATATCTTACGTGTATTTAGTCTGTTTGCTGCCTTTGAAAGAACAATGTAACTGCCAACCTCTTTTGCCTTGGATTTATATTAGCCCTACTACCACCCAAAATCAGGGAATAAGAGAGACAGGAAGCAGAAAGAATGTAAAAGCTAGATGATGGGAGAAATGCTGTGAAATACTGTCTTCTAGAGATGACATGGCTATTGCAAACATGAACACATGGTAGCAGTGGTTACCTACACAAAAGCTTCACAAACCAAGTCAGCCCATGGTTCTGGTCTGTATGAGATAGATGATCTCCAGGCTTTCACCTTATTTAGAAGCTATTGATGGTAGACTCTGGGAGAGGTAGAACCATTTTTTTAAGGATATTCCTACTAGTAGACTTCCCATGGTCCAGTGGATGGCCCCATACCTATGCACATATGGGCAGCATTAACTGAACTTAGTCGGTTTTCATTAAAATAAAAAAAACAAAATAAAGTCAGGACGTTGGGAGAGAGTGCTGAGGAGGGCATGGGAAGAATCAGAGGAGGAGAAAGGAAAATAGAGATGATCTATTATATACAGCATGAAATTCTCAAATATAAACAATTAAATTTTTGTATATATTAATCACTTTATTCTTGTAATCTGGATCACCACCACGTTTTATACAGTTATTGAAACAGCCTCCTAAATGTTGCTAAATTTTTTCTATTGATTTATGTAAAAACATACCTCTCTATGTTTTATTAAAACATTAAAAGTTTAAAAAAAGAGCTTGAGTAATATATTGAAGAATGTATACATAGTAAGGAATAGATTAGGAGATGTAAAAATTGCTTTTTATTGATATGTGTGTTTGATATTTGGGAATGAGTCTAAGGCCTCATTCCTACTAGATAACCAACCTCATCACTAGCCTTAATTTTTGATTTGATTTAAATGAATGACAATGAATGTTGATATTTTCAGTTTAGAAGGAATGTAAGATTTCTAAAGCATCTAGAAAATAATTTTCAATGTAATGCAGCTGTTAAAATCTATCATCCTGAATTAAATAAATTCATTTGATATTTAAGTAAAAGTTCTGTTACAAACAAAAGAAATGTCCTAACATAATTTTTTTTCTTGCTGTCTTGGAAATTGAGTGTAGAAGAAGAAGGAAGGAAGGAATCAGGAAGAGGGTGATATAGAAACTAAAATATGAGAGACAAGTTAAAGTACAATTCCTGAAGTAGGGGAGGAAATTGTGTTCAAGACAAAAGAAATCGATTTAGAACTGAGCTGAGAAAGAGATGGAAATGAGACAGAACATCAGTTCTATTACAAGAAGCAGGGAATGTAAGAAAGAAGGAATTGAGATCACAGCACACAAAGTCAGGTGAAAGAGTCAGAAAAAGAGAAGCAGAAATATGAGAAGCTAATTGTGGAATGAAAAGTTGAGTTAATCAAAGCTAAAAGTGAGATGGGATGATGATCGATCAATATCAGTGAGTCAGTAAGGCTGAAGAAGGTGCAATTTAGAAAGGATGGGGCAGAGATGGATATGAGATTAGATTAGGAAACTGTTTTTTCTAAGTCCCTTCCCCATGCACACATCAGATTTTACAACAAAGGATTCAACAAACATCCAGCATTTGAAGAAAATTGGAAAAGTGAGCAGGGTCAGTTAATCCACAATTTCACATTCTGACCAAAAATAAAATGTCTTCATTTTAAATGGTTGTTCCCTCTAACTACACAAAGACTCATTTATTGGTTGGATTGTGATATGTGAAAAAGATTAGATTGTAAATGGCAATGGCAGAGAGCTACTCAATGAGTGGACCCAAAATTTCTAAAGCTCTTCTCAAAGCCAAACTTGCATCATAAAAATTCCTGGTCACTAGTGGTCTGCCACTAGTTTGACCATCTACATGGGAGTAGTATGCTCAGAAAATTGACGAGAAGCACGGAAAACTGCAATGCTCACAATTCTCTGTGGTGCCAGACTGCACATATCATAACCAAGTCTTCCCATACTGAATGAACTGAGCTCTGGAATTTTCTGTCATCCATCTCATCTACCATATTCATCTTACCTCTTACAAACCAACTAACACTTTTTTCACATAACTCAATTTTTTTTGCAGAAACTATGTTTTTCAAGATTTATTTGTGTGTGTGTGTGTGTGTGTGTGTGTGTGTGTGTGTGTGTGTGTGTGTATTGCAAATATGTGGGAGTGCCAAAAAGTCCAAAAGGAGCACAAGAATGGGTCAGATCTCTTGGAACTGGTATTGTAGGTGCTTATGAGATGCCAGATATAGATGCTGCTCTGAAAGAAGAGTAAGTACTCTTTACCACTGACCATCTTTCTAGTCCAAGATACAGTGCCAGCAAAGACAACACAAGGGCATCAGATTCTCTGGAACTGGAGTTATAGATGGTCATGAGACACCATGTAGGTCCTGTACCTCTGGAAGAGCAGAAAGTCCTCTTAACCACTAAGCCATGAATCCAGTACCTGCCTTACTCTATCTCCCATTCTTAAAAAGGTCTTCTTTCTCCAGTCTTCTGTACTAGAGAGAACATTAGATTAGAGAATGAACACATTGTTGGACCATGCATTCATTTACCCTTCCCAGTCTTCCATTATATCATGGCTTTGGAAACTGTGTCTTAATTTTGAGGAGAATCAAACGTTTCCTTTTAATGTATGTAACACTGCATATATCAACCTTTTTAAGGGCATCTCATGCATATACGCAAAATAAGTTGAAATAAATAAAAATCCAGTTTGTTGAATTAACTATGTGTAATGTATAGATAGGATGAGGTAGACAGAATGATTGAAAGTGTGTGCTTTATTTCTCTTTGTCACCTCTATCTATCTATCTGTCTATCTATCTATCTACCTAGCTATCATATTTTGGAAAGGCAAGTAATTATCAAGAACAATACACTCATAATGCATATCTACTGACTTAAATAACAAAGTGGTCTGTGGACTAATTGTACCAAAAATAAGGAAAATATGGAGACATTTTACATTAGATAATTTAAATCTTGGAAATTCTACTGTTTTTGTAAATCTTTTTTCTTTTTCAAGGATGCTTTGAGGCAAGTCTTCAGCTGTCCTTAAACTCCCAATGTAGTTTATACCTCCATCTCTTCAGTGCTAGATTTGTAATCATATGCTACCATACCTGGCAATTTTTGCATTGTTAAATGTCTGGTCCCTCACTCAGATATTTTTCCAAGGAATGTGCAGGTCTTAGTTCCATCTCAGAAATACTATTTCAGTGGACCTGGATGGGGCTGAGGAGTTTACACTTTTAATGGCGCATCACAGGTCATTTTGATATAGGTGGTACATGGGATGCATTTTAGCAAATGCTACTTGAATGATTAAAAGCACAGGTTCATTGACAAGAATGTGATTTCAGCTCTTCCATCTGCATTACTTACACACCTGGGAAAATTGCTTAACCTCCTCTGAGTTTCAGTTTCCTTATCTGTAGAAGTAGCAATGATAACAACAACTATGTCTCTATGGCTTCCTGATAAATAAGATTTAATTTGTCAGAGGTCTAAGTTCTTTATTCAAAGGATTATATTATAAATATTAATTTTAACTAGACTTTAAATTAGGAGATAATTCTTTTAAAATATCTTATTATTATTTTATGTGTATGAGTGTCTTGCTGGCACACATATGTCTGCACCATATGTGTCCAGTGCATGTGGAGGCCAGAATTGAGCATCAGAGATGCCATGTGAGTGCTGGGAGTCAAACATGAGTCCTCTAGAAGAATGGCCATGGCCCTTAACTGGTGAGCCATCTCTCCAAGTCCATGCTAGAGAATTATTTTGAAGATACTCATTCTGACTTCAGTTAATACAGCATTGTAGAGAGTTAGGTGTCAGCTCCACTGATCTTGGCAAAGATGGTAAATTTCTATTGAATATGGAATTCCCTGAAATTAGCTTCTCAAACTGTGGGCTGGAATTCCATATGGGGTCATCATGTAATGGAATGTGAGGGGTCACAAAAACTTGGCAATAGTGATAGGTTTCTTAACATGTGATGACCAAAAATTAATTAATTAATTTAAAGTCAATTATGTAATGAATCTGAGGTGTTCCTAGCAACACTAGCCTGTTTTGTACTGAGTGGCTTTGTAACAGCATTGGCTCTGAACATACAGAATATACAATTTATGCTGCATGCACTATCACCCCACATGTCATCAGTGAGCACTAATGAGCCACATGCACCTGTAATGGTTAATACTGATTGCCAAGTTGACAGCACCTAGAATCACCTGCAAAACACAATACTAGGCCAGGTGGTGGTGGTGCACACCTTTAATCCAAGCACTCAGGAGGCAGAGACAGGCAGATCTCAAAGAGTTCAAGACAAGTCTGTTCTACAAAGTGAGTTCCAGCATAGCCAGAGTTACAACAGAGAAACCTTGTCTCAAAAAACAAAACAAAACAAACAAAGAAACAAACAAACCACAATATTGGGCAAGCCCATTAAGGAATTCCCAAATTACCTTAACTGAAGTGAGAAGACCCAGCCTAAATATAGATGGAACCTTCTATGGCCCAGGTCAAGACTGAAAACTAAGGAAAGTAGGTAAAGCATGAGCATCCGCCTTCCTCTGCTGGCTGACAACAGACACGGTGTCACCAGCCAACTGCTCATGCACTGCTCCAATAATTTTTCCCATCAAAAAAAAATTGTACCTCCAAATTGTTAGCTAAAATGAACCCTTTCTTCCTTAAGTTGCTTTTGTGAGGCCTTTTGCCATGGCAACGAGAAAAATGATAAATAGAACTCCTTAGTTCTGACTCAAGAGTAACGGCGACGCGCAAATTCGTGAAGCATTCCGTATCAAAAAAGAAGAGAGAATATTACATGTTATGAATTATAGTGTTCCCCCTGTACTTACAAAGTTTTCTGTTCTTATAGAAACATAATTGTTTAATTACAGAAGAGAAAGACTTTAGTCATTTCTTCGTGTTGTTTCTCAGAATGTATGGGAAAATGATTGCATGCCTATTTTGTATATCTACATAGCAAACATTGCATAAAACTTTCCCAGGCAAAATGAGATCATGAGTGGAAACTGTCTAAGAAGCCCCAGTCTACAACACTACTCAGCATGCAGCACTTGCCTGTAGGACTCTTGTTAAACTGGCTAATGAGCTGTGTGAATGAGTTACTGTACTACCACTGCACTCCTTGCATCCAATAACCATTTTCTGTCATCTAAATTAACAAACCACAAACTATATCATGTCACCACCTAAACTGTCGATGTTGTTTCTATTTTAAAGGAATATATTTATTTCTCCTAGCTAATGTTATACTAAGCACCCATCAATCCACCTTTTTCAACTCTCTCCCCTCTTCCCACTCTTCTCCAGACTTTTCAAACTATCATTCTAATCTTCGTTTCTGTGAGATCAACTGTTTTAGGAGCAAGATCATGCATTATGTATACTTCTGTCCATCCTGTTTCATTCTTAAGTTTTGTCTTTGTTGCAAGTGACAGTGGTTATGGCAAATAGCACTCCATTTTTTAACCTACTCTTCAGGTGATAAGAACTTAGGTTGTTGTCATTTCTTGATTTTTTGTGATTGTGCTGCAGTACAAGCAATTCTGTCACACACCATTAACATTTCTAATCAAGCATTGTCTCATCTGGTCGTGTACTGTTGGGGAAGTTTAGTTTTAATTGTGTTTAAAATAATTGTTTTTGTGCACTGTTGGAAAAAGGGATGCATAGGCCTTGGCACTTTATATTGTCTACAGGTGTTGGATTTCTGTGAGAGGATGTTTAATTTCTTACGATCTGCACGTAGTATCAGTAGAACACCTAAAGATTTCTGAATCAATGAAAACACCTGAGCTCAGGGTTCCACTGTTAAGATTGAGGGTGGTGCAGCCAGGACGATGGTTCCCTCTGCTGAGGTCTGGCAGAGTTTGCACCTATGAAAATGCCTCCAGGTCACCCTTGCTAAGCCCCTACAGCAGTCTTACTACTACAAACAGTGCACCAATGTGAGGCAGGACATCATGCAGGCTAATCTAGTGTGGAGACAAGGAAGAAGAAAAAGATGCTTCAGACCTCTCAGAGCATAAAGCATACTCAGGGTAGCTCCTAGAGGATAGAAATTATATATTTGCAAAATAATGATTAGAAGTCTTCTGAATTAAGAGGAGAGTGAGGAAAGAAAGCTCTATAAAAGAAAATTGTGAGGAGAAAAAAACAAAAAACCTCCGAGGTGAGAGCCACAGAACAGAGGCCCTTAGAGATAAAGAATTCAGCTGGGAGCAGGGAAAGAAAGGTTCTTACTGCTTTTCCTGATCATGGAGCCAACACTCCCTTCTGCTCCTGGTGGTAGCATGCTGGTTCATAAACTGAGTTTTCTGAATGCTATATTGTATGTGTGTGAAGCTCAAGATCTTGTGTTTGAGGTCTCTGAAGAAGGGTGCATTTTTACTTGTAGCAGTGGTGAAAAAGAATGCCAAAATGTCAGAATGTTTCAACCTGAGATTTTTCCCACTGGTCCAGGACCCTCTGCTGTTGTGGAAGCCATGGCTTGAAGCCAGAAAGTCACTTATTTAAACTGAACAGTTTTAAAATTATTTTTCTGCAAACCTGTCTACAAGCAGTAACTCCACACCATGAGGGATATCTTCCTGCAGACAAGGTGACCAATTGTTTTTCCTACAAACCAGACTCTATCTTAAAATCTGGAAAGTGTTTTCTCAGAGTCAGCACACAGAAGCTGTCTTCTAGAACTGGTGAGTTTTGTATCTTCTGCTAGCAGCTGATTTGGTACTGTTAAGAGTCACCCAGCTTGTGCTGGTTTTGAAGGCATGAAAGGGTCTTTGGAGAGTAGCTGAGGTTTGGCACTGTGAGAGGCTAGGAGAGACCATTAGTAAAGGTCCAGCTGTTATGCCCCTGTTCAGATCCCCCAAAACCATCAAGGCATCCGATCTGATGCAAAACACACAGGGGTCTGTTTATTTAGACTGGGTCCCAGGCTATATATCTGCCTGACACAGCAGGAGTGGAAGGAGACCCACTCACAGGGTGAGTGGAGTTTATATAGGAAGAAACAAAATGCAAGCAGGTAGTTATATGCCTTGGCGTTTCAGGATTGGCCCCAGGGGGTTGACTTCTAAAATGACTGGTAGGTGCTGACCGGTCTGGTGACCAGAACCACAAGGGAGGGAGTGAGGAGGCAGGAAATCTAAGCATGTCTTAAGAAGCACTTCTGATGTTTGCACAGAGAGGTTGGGAACTTTCTGATAAGCCGGTTCTCAGAAACCGGGGGGAAGTCTCTAAACATGATTATTAAAAAGGGTCTGCAAGAGTATATGAAGCAAAAATACATGAGGAAAGAATACATGAGGCAGAAACCACAAACTTAATGCTGTAAAGTTAAGCAAGCCAACATTAAGTAAATCTTACTATAAAAACAGGGCGCATAAGGCAGGGGGCACAGGTCTCTGCTTCCCTGCACGTAAGAAGTTAAGTAACCTTGGGGCTATCTTTACAAGACCAGGGGTAAAATAAACACTAAGCCTTTCTATCTTTCTCTTCTCGTGGGACTCCTGTCTCCAGGTTACTTTTATCTTGGAGTTGGCACAGGTGGTCTCTGCCCTGCTGGACCCGATATTCCCTAGGGGAAGGGGAGAGACTGCGAGGAGTTGCAATTAAGTTTTGCTTTCTAGCCGACATTTTACCCTTTGTTCTCTTTTAAAAACAGAGAAGCTGGGGAAGTTTCATGGTTGAGTCAAATACCTAAATGAGTTATTTTTAGGTCTTCTCACAGCCTCAGTAGTAGTTGAAAACCCAGGATGAAGGGGTCATATTAAAAAAAAAAAAAAAGTTGAGGCTTAGAGCCACAGAGAGAGCCCAGGAGAGGTTATTAGAGAAGATTCAGCCTCAGTAGCAGTTGAAAGCCCAGATTGAAGGGGTCATGAAAACAAGTTGAGGCTGGGCACTGTGAAAAGAGCCCAGCAGAGGCTATTGGTGAAAGTGCAGCCTAGTTGCAGCAAGGGGCTCCAGTGTTCTGAAGATGCCAGTACCATGGGACAACAATCAAGAACAGGAGCAGCAGTGGAGTGAAGGCAGCCAGAGCCTGGAGGACAAACTGCGTCCTGCAGAGGGCAGAGCCAGAGAAGGGATTCAAGCCCTTTGGAGGAGCCCACAAGACTGTGAGTGAATTCCAGACAATGGGACACTGATAATGTTTTTTCTGCTGTCCAAAAACATTGAAAAGGCTTGATGGATATCTGGTTTCATTTGGTCCTGTGCATTAGCAACACTCATGATTGTTCCTCTTGTAAATAGTATTGCTGGTATAGTGTTAAATTATGTTGTAGAGATAAAAGGCATTTTTGATTGGCTTATACAGAAAAAGGGAAATGTTGGGGAAGTTTATTTTTCATTATGTTTAAAATGTTTTTATGCACTGTTGGGTGAGAGGCTGCCTAGGTTCTTTATGTTTTGTATTGTCTGCAGGTGTTGGGTTTCTGTGGGGGTTGTTTAATTGCTAATGATCTGCATGTGCTATCAGTGAATATCTGAGGAGTTCAGAAAAAATAAATACACCTGAGCTCAGATGCTCGGGGTTCCACTTTTGAGGGTGGTGCTTGCCATGATGGTGGTTCCCTCTTATGAGGTCTGGCAGGGTTTGAGTCTATGAAAACAGCTCCTTGTCCTCTTGGCTGAACCACAACAGTGAACTACTGCAGTGTACTTTTCCACCAATGTACTCTAATTTCAACTTCCAGGGAGTGCTGTTGTTTACCATCTCGGCATGTATCCTTCACTCTTCCCTACAGAAGGTGGACTTTTTCTCTGGTCATCTTTTTCATAGCCCTGTCCCTCCAGGGAAACTGACCTTACCTACAGCTGAAGGCTGAGCCTTATCAATGTGAAGGGAACCCTGTTTCCCTGGAGAGTTATGAGCTCAGGGATGATCTGAACTCAAGATCAATAACTCAAGGTTATCCCTCTTAAATAATGACTGAAAAAGAGCTGGTCTTTTCTCTTCATGGCTTTGTACCTAGAATTACTGTAGTCAGGTGAACTTTACCCGAGAGTGATGCAAACTCTACTACTGAGTCAGTCTTGAGGCTTGCTCTGCCTCTGCACTTCCTGCTATGTGAGAAAATAAATCCCCTGTGTATTAAGGTCTTCTAATTGGGCAGAGTTCTTCCAAATAGACCATTTTGAAAACTATATTACATTAATGGTTCTCAGTAAAGATCCTCAAATTCCTATGACAAAAGGTTATTCAAGGTGCTAAAAGGTCTGGATAAGCATTAAGTGTCATCATAGCCCTAGAAACTTGTCACTTTTCTTTTCTTTTATTTTTTTGTAGGTTTTAAAGGTTTTTAAATTATTACTCGAGAATATCATACAATATATTTTGACCACATCCCCTCTCCTCTCCCAACTTCTCCCAGATTTTCTCCTCTCCCTTACCCATGCAACTACATGTTCTTTCTTTCTTAAAAAATAATTTCATTCAGTTAACCAATTAATTCACTGTTCTTCTGTTTGTTTTATTTTTATTTTTTTGAGACAGAATCTTCCTTTTGTAACCCAAGCTGGAATGCAGTGCACTACGAAGATCAAGTTGGCCTAGAGCTTGTGGGTTTTCTCCCTCAGCCTGCTGAGACCTCGGATTGTACCACAATGCTTTGTCTCATTTGATAATGTAAAAACAGCATATTCTAAAAACATGAAAACATTAATGAAAATATTGGTATTTAGTCCTGAGGAATGAAGTTAATGATTCTAAAGGAGCTCTTAACTCATAGTATGGTCTTCTCCAGTTCATATGCAATGGAGGTAGGCAAAAATACTGAAGCTCACAGTCCTACAGGCACAGTAATATAATGAGAAAATCCTTCATTGGTTTTGTCATTGTGAGTGAGTGGTGAGATATGACAAATAAAAAGGGCTTTGTAAATAAAGAGGGGTAGTCCACAGAGAAGATGCTATTGAGTGATGTATTCACTTGCTGTGCCTTTCTTCTGCAACATTGGTTCTTCACAACAGATTTCGAGACAGTAACTTGAAGATGCCCCTTCTTCTGCTTGTCAACTTACCACCTGCTCTCCGGCTACTATTACATTAGCATGAAAATGTCA
This sequence comes from Cricetomys ansorgei, assembly GCA_026225945.1. NCBI lineage: Eukaryota > Metazoa > Chordata > Mammalia > Rodentia > Nesomyidae > Cricetomys > Cricetomys ansorgei. The sequence goes on from JAMJFZ010001338.1 coordinate 57,406, forward strand.
CCTCCCAAGTTCTTGAACACCTAATTTTTGTTACATATTGCATATATAAAAGGGATTGTAGCTCATTATCTCTGCCTCACTATAAATTAAAGCCTCAGCTAAATGAACACATTCTTCATTTACAGGTTTTATATCTGGAATTGTTATTTGAATTGCATAAAAAAAAGATTCATATGTATGTTCCATAGAAATTTCTGGGAAGTCTAGGAAAGATAAACAACAAAAATATAAAGTAATCACTAGGAATTGAAATTGCAAAACAACATAATATAAATCAAGGCACTAAGCTGTAGTAGGCACAGGCCAGGAGAGGTGAGCCATCCTAACTGCACGTTGGAAAATGCATGCAGGAAGAAGGAAAAAGATTACAGTTCACAAGAAGTAAAATTAGGGCAGGTCTGATCCACATAATAGGAATGCATTCTCCTATGAGGATACAGCTAAAGTAAGCTTGGTTATGAAAGCCAAGACAAATGTGTGTGTGTGTGTGTGTAAATAGACTTGCACATGTGTACTCATACCTACATATACATATATAGGCACTTACAACTCACATACTTAAACATGTATAATACCTAGACTTTTTGCAATTATATACTAATATCAGTAATACTAAATAAAATATCTCATGATCCTTATAAAATTGGGACTAAGATGGGGTGGTGAAGCTCTCCAACATGAGTAAAGAAATAAAATCTGAGAAAGATTATTGACTTTAATGAGGCTACAAAACCATCAGGAGTGAATTGATATTTTTTTCTTTTCTTTTCTTTTTGCACTGTATATGTGAGTATGGCATATGTACATTCATAGCATTGTATAAATTCACATATGTGGAAACCAGAGGAGGATCTTGAGTATCCTTACCTGTCACTGCTGATCTTATTCTATTGAGAGAGTCTTTACTGAACCTGGATCCAGGGTGATGGCCATCAAACTCCAGCAAGCCCGTCTCTGTCCTTCCTAGTGCTGGGGTTACAAGTACATGAGCTATGCCAGGACTTTTATGTAGAGACTGTTATTTGAACTCAGATCCTCATGCTTGTGCAACAAGCACTATTAACCCACTGAGCCATTCCACAATCCTCCTGAATTGGTTTTCTAACTGAAAAATTTGGACTCAGGTTCCTGTCTATTAAATTCTCTATTCAAGAACACAAAGTCTCATTTTTTCCAGGCATCTAAAAATGGTCCAGTTTAACCCATATTTGATTCAAGAACCAATACTACACTTTATTATTTACTTAATAAGTTCATCACACCCTGTAGAACATAAATTAAAACCCAAAAATTGCACCCAGAGTGACCTTCAAAATTTTACCAACACCTTTCATCAAAAAGAAATAAAGCTAATATACACAAGTATCATCCTGAAATCTTGCTTTGATTTGTTTCCATTCCTAAATAATCAAGTCTCATATTGGTTAATTAGATAAAATACACAACATATACAAGAAAAGCTCCATATAACTTCTGAGTAGAAAGAAAACTATCACAGGTGGTTACACCTCAGTTTTGTCAGTGATTAACTATATGGCCTTAGGCAGATCACTTATTCTTTCTGTGCATGAAAGACCACATTTCTGTAGACCGCATTAAATGAAGGGGTTAGACGAGATGATGCTTCAGGGCCTTTATACTTAAAGATTTTATACCATTCTAAGGAGCTGAATGGAGGTGGTAATGTGGTCAAACAAAGGGATAATGTGTGTAGTCTCCAGAGATTTCTTGTCCCCTGATGATTTTTAAATGAAATATTATAAGAATTGGGCAGAATTCTGCTAAGTGGTGTTGTTTGTGTTATTCTAGAACATACTATATACTGGGTTGGCGTAGGCAAAAGTAAACTTGAAATCCAGGCCAGCTTTAAAGAAAATTATATTTTAGCAAGAAATGCCTATTAATAGAATCGTCCTTGATTTCTGTCCAGAACTACCCAGGGATCTTACCTGTTACACCATTCCATGCATTACATAATGTTATTTAAGTCTACTGGGTCATAGACTGTGAATTGATTGTGGCTGCCTCCTATACTGGCTAGACACTTGTTCTAGCATATGGGTTAATGTGGACAATGAGGTAGTGAGTATGAGTGAGGAGGCAGGTGATGATTTAGCCCCAAGCAACTGCACAGGACTTTAACACAGAGGTGGATGGAACTCTGTACTGTTTCCCAACTCCTTACGTAGCTTAGGTAAATTTGTGGGGAAGTAAAGGTACGCTTCTATCATATTTTAAGAAAAATAAACTGGGTCTGTTTATGGTTTTTGCCACTGTCTAATTATATTAAACCCAGACAAAGTTATCTATGTCTTAACAATCATTATCTACAAAGTGGGACTGTGGATAAATGTGCTATCAATTCCATGGAACTTTGAGGAGGATCCTATAGGTGATGAGTCACATCCTGGGACTTAACTGGCTGGCTGGGAAATTCTAGAATGTGAAATTCTATCTACCTACTGCAATGGACAGTGAGAGCAGGAACTGTATTACAGATTATGCAGTTAGGAGTTCCAATCAGCCAACACAGCTTAATATGTATAGGAAAGATACGGCTAAAGACAACTGATAGTTATCTTATGTAGTTGACAAGTTAGGAATGTCCATATTTTAGTTTAACAGTTCCAAAGACAAACATACTACTTGTTAGGTATGGAAACTTAGTCTTTCTAAGCTCCAGGTCACATATCTGGAAAGTAAAAGCAATAATTTTTTATACCAAATTTCAGTAAGAAAACACTTGTAACAAACTTAGAAATCTCACGGGAATAAGAAATTATGTTGCTTCTGTCATTAGACTAGGAGCATTGGTGTTGCTTAGTATTAAGTCTGGGCAATGATTACTCATGGAGGAGGAAGAACATTATGGTGGAAAATTGAGGGAGCCTTCTTTGGGCATCTAGTCAAGTTTACAGTATTGAAGAATTCTATCAGTGAAGAAGTAGGCTTGGCCTAGTGTTCTTGGGCTTGGTTCTAAGCAGTGGGGATAAAGAGAGAAAACAATTTAGTCACAGACTTAAAGGTTCTGGATATTACTATAGTAAGTAAAATAATTAAAAAAGTAGAAATCAAGTTTTACATTGAACCAGTGGATAACAAAGAATAAAGGAATAGTGGAACACTCTTGGGAATCCTGAGCACTTAGCTGAAATGGAAGTAAATCAAGTGTCTTGAAGCCTCAAAAGATTCATAGTTTATGAGCAAAATGGGATTTGATAAGAAGTTCTTGAGTACCCTTTGAAAATTACGAAGTGTAAACTTAACATGAGATACTATTTGTATTTGTAGAAGAAAGAAGACTCAGTTTCATCTCAGGAAAATGAGTGTAAATTACCAGAGTAATTTTAACTTGCAATGTCCAGGTATATCCAGAGAAATACCTATGGAGAGAAGAATTTAAATAAGGAAAAGAGGAAGGTATTATATCAATACATTTCAGAAGTTCTAATCAAATGAGATCAAATATTTGTAAATGGTAGAGTCAGGAGATGTACTCTATCTTGGTTCTCAAGAGGGTCGGTTTCTGTCCTATTTCTTAGCATTTGTTGGCTGGTATTAGTTGCTTACTTTCCTAAGTCCAATTCAGAATATAAATTTTTAGGTTTTCCTGTCCATTCACCTACATCATGTTTTTCATATTTCATAAGGATTATTTGAAGAATGTATTAAAATGAAGCTTTTGCAGCATTTCCCCCAAACTTCTGATTTAGTATGTATAGGGTAGTGTTCATGATTTCAATGAGCGTGAACAACGGAAAAATGTTAAGGAAATATGAGCTGATTGTTATTCCTTTTGAATTGCTTGCCTCTACACATTATAGCAAACTTATTTTTGTTCTCAGATATCTACACAGTTCTTAAAATAATTCAGAGGTTCACTAAAATACTGTTGTTAATCAATAATATGCAATAAATTGTACCATGACCTTAGATAAGTATCCCTTCCCCTCCGACATTCATCAGTAAAATGAAGGTACGAAACTAAGTAAACACTAGAATCCTATCAAGCATTGAATGCCCATGACATTCTAATTCTAAGGTTTGTTATAGAAACAAGTGATCACGTCTAGAAATTTGTTTAACTACATAATGCACCTGGGAAACTGCATTTATGTTTTTTAGCAGAGAAAGGATTTTTAGTAAAATAACTGAATCCATGTTGCTATTTGGTTGACCAGCGATAAGGAAATTTATTATGAGACTACTTTTGTTTCTAGCACAGTAGCTTAAAGAATATTACAGGCTAATTTCCTTCCTTCCTTCCTTCCTTCCTTCCTTCCTTCCTTCCTTCCTTCCTTTCTTCCTTCCTTCCTTCCTTTCTTTCTTTTTTTGGTTTTTTGATACAGCATTTCTCTGTTGTAACTCTGGCTGTTCTGGAACTTACTCTGTAGACCACGCTGACCTCAAACTCACAGAGATCTGCCTGCCTCTGCCTCCTGAGTGCTGGGATTAAAGGCATGCGCCTCTACTGCCTGACACAGGCTAATTTATTAAGATATTATTATTAATATTTTTAGTTCTGGAAGTAATTTTTTCATTTTTGTTGCTTTTGCCAAGCTACAATCTATAATTCTGAATTTATAAAAGATTCCACTATCACCAATGCCAAAAATTAGGAAGGAATAAAAAAGATGCATAGTAAAACAAGCTACCACTTGTACCTGCACTCCCAAAATGAACCAAGTAAACCCTTCTTTACATTCCTCTGGCCAGGTATTTCATCACAGCAATGAAAATAATGAGTACTGTGCAATAGCAAAATGCAACCGTCTTCACAAGATTGTATTGAAAGTCCTCAAATTTAGCAACTCTTCAATATAATTTTAGATATTTTAGATATTTAGATATTTGGACATTTTTTCTAGGTGTTTCATAAATGGGTTTATATTTTAGGAAGTTACTGGTAGCTGGGTATATAGTGACTGTTTGCAGAAAGATAAGAAGCTACTGTGACCCTCCACTTGGTCGAACTCACTTTTTAAGATTAAATTTGGGGTTTCTCTATCAAAATTTTGAGCTTGCTAGCTGTTTTTTAAGGAGTGCTGTCCTGACCATTGTAGGTCATTTAGCATTTTCCTGGATCTCTACCCACTTGATGTCAATAGTGACTTCTTTCCCTACCCCACCATGAGGCAATCAAAATATATTTACAATTTGTGCAAAAGTAAAACAACAATGTTTTGAGAATCTCAAATGTAATTGTAGAGTCAACTGATCCATTAAGACTTCCTTTTCCTTTTCACAAATTAAATCACTTGCTCCAAAGAAAGCTTTGCTACAATTTTTTCCATGGTCTTTTAAAATGATTAATTGTTGCCTTAACTATAAGTTTGTATGTTCTTGAAAGCAATGATTATTTTTGTATCCACTCTGACTAGATTATAGTAGAAAATTATGTGGGTCCCAAAAAATGTGAATTATTTTAGTCTATCCATTGACAGTATCAAGAGCTGAACTTATCTTGATGGGTAGGAAGCCATGGTACTCAATATTGTAGAATTTATACTGCGATACACTGGGCAAGAAATAATAGGCAGGTAAAACAATAAGTGACTAAATAATTCTAGATGTGATAAATGGCACCAAGGAAATACTCATGGCGCTTTGATAGAAAAGAATGATAGCATTTCCTCTGAGATATAAAATTGAAGACAAGTAAGCAGCAGAAGAACCTAACATATGGCGTATAGTTTTTATCTGTAACAAAAATGATCATGACGATACTAGTAAAAGTGGTGTTTTAAAAATGATAGTAATATTAAAGAATACCTTTTAGGGGCTGGAGAGATAGTTCAGCAGTTAAGAGCACTTGCTGCTCTTTTAGAAGACTCAAGTTCAGTTCCCAGAATACATATCAGACAGCTCGCAACTGTCCAGTTCCAGAGTACCAGACAATAACTCCTGGCCCCTCTCGATATCCACACAGATGTGGCATACACTTGCATAGAAATACATACATACACATAAAATGTTTTAGAAATGTCTTTTATTTAAGATCATCTAGCTATGAATTAAGAATCAATCATAAAAAAGGTGGGTGTCACAAATAAAGATGAAACAACCATTTAGAATGTCAAAATCTGGGTGAAAGAATTTGGCTGCTTGAAGTACAGGTGCAGGAGGAAACTGGGAGAAGGCCATCTGGGCTCATGACAGTCAGAAGGCGATCTTGAACAGCAGATGATGTGTTGCTGTGGTAACTGAAAGAAGTAGAAAACAAGGGCCACTCTTATGATTTTGATATGATGATTTTTGAGATTGTCTTATATATAACTGTAATCTGGAAAACTGGAGTTGAAGGTCAGCTGGGAATGAGAAAAGTCAAGAGCTATATTTTGAAGAAATGAAGATGAGCAGATGAGCATGAGAGACTTGGTAATAAAGATAATCAGGGTATAGATTTGGGTATAGATGGCACGGAATGAAGGAATGAATTGATTTTTTAAAAACGTCCTTACCAGTTAGATGTTCTTGAGCAAGGCAGATAATGATTTTTTTTTCAAAGTTTCAAGCTAGGAGTGTGGAAACTCTGAATACAAATAACTAAAGAGGAGGAGGAGGAGGAGAAAAGGGAGAGGAGGAGGAAGAGGAAGAGTCATCTTTTGATGAGTTAAAGATAGTGAACTTTGAATACATCTTTAATAGTGTTTCATAAATAAGTTTGGGTCAAGAAGAAGTTAAAATGGGAAATAAAGATTTGGGGTTATGTATCCTGAATATTACAGATTTTCCTACAATATCCTAAGTGAACTCTGTTCCCATTGGAATTTGTTTACTTCCCTAGGAGAAATGTCTTCACCTATCCAAGGAATGCTTCCAACAAGCTGCCTCCCCAACCCCAGCCACACAGCATAGCCACCCAAGCACATTATGAAGACAGCCCCCATTTGTTACTGAGACCTTTCTGCCCCCTGAATGCATCTTAGTGTAAGTGATGAGAACTACTCTTATGCTTATCCTTGCTTCTCTGTCCCTGCTTTGACACTGAGATATCCTGGAATAAAAGCTTCAGAGAAAGTCCAGTAAAGGGCTCTTGAGCAGTATAATCTAAAGTCTCCTGGCTCTGTTGAATCTTGGATTCTACTCCAATTCCTCTGAGCTGGTCACTTGCAGGTCAGTATAGATTATCTGCATGTAGCAGACATGATGGAGCAGGTATTAAATTTTCAGAAGTACCAGAATTGGCAGTCAAATTATGAGCCCTTTTCATGAAATTTAGATGTTGATTTCACTCAACAAGTACGCCATGTATATCTGTTTGTTGTCATGCAACAGGCTCTATCTGGAGACACACAGAAACAAGGTACACAGAGACTGAATAAATGGCTCAGCCTCGATACAGTAAAGGAAGAAGTGGAAGTCTAGGTTAAGTATATCTAAATCCAAACCCTGTTTTCTTAAGTATAAGCTGTGCTATCATGCAAAAATAGCTTGACTTTATTAGAGTCAAAATTTTCTAAGTGACTGAAGTTAGTTCAAATGAAAGTAGTACAGAAAGCAATAGAATATTTAGAATGACTGCACGTTGTCTTTATTGAAATAAATAAATAGCAAAGCTAAAAAAGAATATGTATCCAGAGATCATAGGAGTGGTAGAAGAGATTTCCTCTGTGATTGCAAGGAGCAAACTGAGTGGGAGTTACAGACCAGGAAAGACAGAGTGAGACGGAGAGTCAGAAAGGGGACTTCAGGTTTTGCATCTTGAAGGTGGAGCAGTTCTTCATAATGATGAGAGATAGGATGTGTCATTGTGTACAGGTTGATAAAGCAGAAAATCCAGCAATAAAAAGTTATTGGAGAACACAAAGAACATATTAATTCAGGGAGAAATCAAAGAACCTCATATGCCTCATTAAAATACAGAGGGCCTAATACATACTTTATGCGTTGTTTAATGCAGACTAAATTTTATGTACCGTTTTTATTCAGGAGAGCAAACTGCATATTGACAGATGACTTTTAGAGCAGTTTCCTCAGCGCAGTTCACCTTGGATTTTATCCCATATGGGCAGGTAGAAGTTAATTCCCAATTATTTCAAAAACTTGACTATATCCAATAACATTTTCAAAAAGACTGGTCCATGGACACCACAGTTAAAAATTATTTCATTACCTTATGTTCACTGTATGAGATAGCCCGATTTTGTAACTAAACTTTCTGTTGCATGTGGCCATGCCACCTATGGGTCTTTGAGGTGCTGTGTCAGTAGGCGCCAAAGTCTGCAAATATCCATGATCTTACATCGTTCTTCAGACATGGATCAACGTAACTTTCCATCACTGTGTCAGAGAAGATATTTCAGGAAGTTGACACACTCATTCCACTTGAGAGTCAGAGCTTCTTCCTTCCTACTCAAATACTTTCTGAGTCCTATAAACATCTCCTTTCATCCAGCCTTCCAATCTTCTTATTGAAACAATGAATAATCCTGAGGAAAGAAAAACACTGATGAGTCTTCATAGGCAAGAGCTTTCACAGAACTTGGTCCTCACGGTGCTGATGTGGGAAAGCCGCATCATTTCCAATTCTCTAACTAATGAGAGACATCAATATCCTGCCCAGGCTTTTCTCCTAGTCAGTTATGGGGGCTATTATAAGAAACTAGATTTTGCAAAGCCAAGTCCAGATTTCAAGAGTATCATCTAGTTTATAGAGTAATCTCAGAGGTGAAAAGAAACAATTTTAGATTATATCAATGTCAACTTTCCATATTCTCATAAGATCATTTACCCCCAATGTTTTCAGTAGTAAGCAGTACATTTTGTTCCTCCCCCTCTTCTTCCTCTTCCTCCTCCAGCTCCTTATCTTCTTCCTACTTCTTCTCTTTTTCTCTTTCTTACTTTCTTTTAAGATTTATCTGGATTTTATTTCATGGAATACAGAATATAGCAGATGCTCCCCTGGACCTGGAGTTTCAGGCAATTGTGAGCCTCTGAATGGGTGTGGTGCTGGTAGCCAAACTTCCTCTTAAAGTGTATAACAAGCATCCTTAACTACTGAGCTCTCCCACCAGCTCTCCCTCTTTCTTATATAATTATTAACATATTCCTTACGTCCATTCATCTATGTTTGTTAGACTTTCTCTATAATGAAATTAAATTATTCTTCATGTATCCCCTGCCCCTGCAATATCCATCATCTGCAACCACACAGATTAAAGCATCCGGAACCCCTCTTCCCGAGGCCACCTGTTAGTCATTCCAGCCCCTTTTGTCTGGGAACAATATCATTATAACTTCTATGATTCTACAGGGTACAGCATCCAGTTTCCTTTAGGGAAATCTCCTCCTCCTGGAAATAACATGATTATTGTTTATATCCCTAAAACTTGGGATTAACAATTGATCATAAAATCTTAACGTGTTCCTTTGACAGATTATAGTACAATGCAAGTTCATCCTTCCTTTATTACAGTAATATGTTACTGTAAGTCTGGAGTCCATGTTGATGTTTTGGAGTAACCCATTATGATTCATGTTGACATTAGAATGAATTAGAAATATGAATTTTTTTCATAATCACTCTACAGTGATTGTGTCTCTATACTCATTTTCCCAACAAAGACTCATCAACCTCTTTGTGTAAGTAATTCTTTAGCTGAAAATGTGGCATCTTGGACCTATGAATTGGAAAGTTTTGCCTCATTCACATAAAACTTAGTAATTCCCAATGCTTCACATTATTAACTAATGTATTTAAATATTAACTTGGTTACAAGTACAATTTAACTGTGCCTTACATTTACCTAAAGTTATTTTATTTTTAACCTACAATTGGGGTTAAAAGTAAAGTTACTATGATCTAAAAGAGAAGTGAAACTTTCCCCTCAGTAGGTGCTGTAGCCATTGTAGCCATTGCCCGTCCAAGTGTCCCCTACTTCAATCGTTTCTCTACCAGTCTAGCTTACAATTCACATAACTGTGACTTTTATAAAATTTTAATTAGTTTGCCATACACACACATATATGTAAATTCTTATAGGAAGGAATTTAAATTATGTTTCTAAACCTTGTTTGGTCAGTACTTCCCAAATGCTTCTTCTGGCTATTGCCATTCTCCAGGGTGACCACTTAACATGTTCTAGACATATTATACAATAGGTTTTCCTGTGGCATATTTTCTATAGATTCAATCACATGACATTCCATTTTTGCATCTCACCTCTTTTATTTATTTATTTTTTGCCACAGTCAGGCTGCTGTTTATATTTGAAGGCCATTCACTCCTATCATTGTATTCCATAGTAGGATAGATCACATCTCTTCTGTAGTCAGTCAACTTTTGGATAGTTCCTAACTTTTTGATGTCATGAACAATGTACTGTACACATTTTAAATAATGTTGTTTAGATGATCTCATGTTTGTGTTTGGGATGAGAATACAATTAGGAATAGGGTTATTGGGAAATAGGATTCTTTACAATAGTTTGGACTTCTCTGACTACAGATACATTTCATCTGTTATAACTTAATAAAGGGAATATAATTCACCGTCATCTTTTGTGTCACCCATAATATGTTGCTGAAATTGATTCAAGTTGCTGTAAAGAGTGTCAATTCCCAAAAGACCTCCATTTCTGAAGAATGAAATAGAAATGATCTGGCTAGTAGAACTGGAAGGCCTTTTTGAGTTCTGGAAGTTAGTGAAAAGCTCTTTCCACTGTTTTGCAATGATAAAATTGCAGGAATTCTGACCTGAATCAGTTGCCGTAACACCATAACAATACTGTGAATGACAGTTTTGATGTGTAATCCAGTGAGAGCATTGGCATTGCATGTCTGGTCAGGGAACATATTATGCACCTGCGTTATGTAAGATTAGAACCAGTGCTCCAGCTTAGGGTGCCCTCACTGACATCTGAGTTCCCCAACATCCAGCATTCTTCCCGGGTGACTGGCTAGGTTGGATTACACACATTGCAATTTTAAAATATAAAACATTGATAAACAGGATTAAAATAAAACTCTATTAGAAATCCTGCCTGTTTTTGTTTGGCAATATATATTTGAAATATTTAGGAATAACTTGCAGGGTCAGGCAGACTGGTATTCAAATTCTGGTTCTTAATTCCTACCTGTAAGGCCAGGGGCAAACTGGCAAAATCGAGTCTGCATTTCTTCATCTGGAAATGAGATAAGGAGAGCTGCCTCCCAGGTTATTATGGGGGATTGATGAGACAATACATATAAAGTGATCAGAGTTCCTGGAACAGTGATCATGCATAGTTCAAGCTGGTCATGACTGCTTTTGTTCTTTTGCAAAGTCAACCATCTTATGCTCCTGAAATTCTAATTTCTCAAAGAATGTTTATCTCTTTGCTAGTCCTGCTTGTTCGCAGGTGGGAAAAGTTTGGTGTAAGCTCTGAGTAGTGGACAGCCAAATGGTTTTAAACCAACACTATGGAAAGTGAACATTCTAGAGAGAATAGGGTAAAGCAATTAGAATGAACAGTATGAACAATAGTTTGAGAATGGGAGCCTGGGATCCTTATGATTTCTCTAATGATGAGACACTTCATGTTTTTGAATGTGCCATTAAATTTCATTGGGAAAAGCAAAATCGCTTAATGGTTTAGAATGTAGTTTTTTTTTCATTCAAACAATATTTTACCTCTGAATCTCAATCATCTCAAACTCCTCCAAAGGAAATTTCCTCTTAGACAGGGCAGTATACTATAGAAGCTAAAAGAAGGAATGATGTTTCAGCCTCAATGTTGCTATTAATAATATGCAGGAGATCTCAGGGAGTTTATTTGATTTTTCTGCCCTTTGACTTCTTGATTTTAAAGTGGATTTCTGAGTTGATTAACAACATTTTAAATAATGTATGATCCAGAATAACCCATTGACAAATGTCAGGCATTGTTTGTAGAATAGACATAATAGTATTTATCTCTTCAGGTTGTTGGTATATTCTGATGAGACAAGATAGCCTAAGTGGCTGGGACAGATCCTCAAGGTAACTCAAGTGCTATTGCTAAACATTGTGGCTTATGAAACCATAGCTTGGATAAGATATAATAAGGAGATGTAAGGAAAATTCAAATTCTCCAGTATTAATATGGCTGTTGTTTTTCAATGATAGAATAAGAAAAGGTGTATGGGAGATATTGAAATACAAAATCCATGATAGAAAAGAATGATCTTAATTTTTTCTCTGCAGCAGGGAAAATAATCAAGTGGAAATTCTCAAAGCAGACAGTAAAAAAGATTATTAAAATGGTAGTGATTATACCTATAAAATAAGAGAACAAACAGTTCTTTATAAGGTAGAGGCCTTGTGCTATGGAGTTTGTGTTCTCTGCAGAAAAACAAACACTAAAAAAGTACACATATGAAAAAAGGGACTCAATTTGGTGATATTTCTACAGAAGTAAGAAGATAAACAATGCACTAGAAAGTGACTGAACTTGGAAGTAAGGAAAAGAGAGTCTGATTTAGATATGTTGTAAATAGAAGTCTATGAAAAGCTAACAATTATACTGAACTATGTATAATGGAATGGAACCAGGCATTCACATGTTTTCTGGGAAGACGGAGCACCTGGCATGTGACACTGAAGTAGAGAGGGGCTCTACATGTTGGAAAAGCTGAAACGATGCTAATAGGACTAGAATATAATAAGTGAGGCTTTGAAACAACAATACAATTCGATATTGGAAGGACTCATGAACACCTTGTGAGACACAGCTGGGGTTTTTATCTAATTCCACATGTGAGGTTTAATGGAAAATAATTAAAAGGCTGCAAAAATATGGCATAATTGTTCTAATGTATTTTTTCCCAAATAGTCACCACATGCTATTATGTGGGAAGTAGCCTGATAGCAGTATCCAAATGGAATCATGAAAACTGAGGACAAGGCTAGAGCAGTATGAGTAGGCAGAGCAAAAAGGAGCTTCCTTCAGTGGGTTGGGGAGCACTGGAGAGACTCACAGGAAGTTGCAGAGAAAGAATTTATAAGATTTATTGGAACAGTGAACATTAGAGATCAGAGAGGAATTCTAAGATACTGGCCTGAAAATTGAACTTCATTTGCAGGTGCTTTCTAGGATATGCTAACGTGATGGAGGTTGGGACCGGAAAGGTGAGGGGCTCCAGCTAAATAGCTGTATCATTGTTATTTTATGAGTAATTTTAGTGGTACACCTAAGATATTATTTTGTTTTATGGAAAATACCACAATTAAACTTTTTAAATTTTCTTAGCCATAAAGAACAAATTATTAGATTGGGATTGTTTCATTTAAAATATTTACTGAAGTCGGGTGATGGTGGCACATGCCTTTATCCTAGAACTCAGGAGATAGAGGCAGGTGGATCTCTGTGAGTTCAAGGCCACCCTGGTCTACAGAGTGAGTTCCAGGACAGTTAGAGTTACAACAGGGAAGCCCTGTCTTGAAAAACAAAACAAAACAAAAAAAAATCTACTGAAGTTGAATGCTAGAATAAACATTCTTGAACAATAATATCAATAATATGGAAATTTCCAAGAAATATCTGATATATCACCCAACATAGTTAATCAAAAAAAAAATGAAAACTAAGATCATAGCAACATATCATTTGTCCTCACTTAGAATGCTCATTAATCACACAGATAAAGAAATATTTACTAAAAAAATAAGTAAAACCTCAACTAGTGTTGTTTGTACAGAAGACAAAGGAAGGGCAAAATTCTCATACACCATTGGTGAAAATATAAATTAGTACAGCCATTATGGAAAACAGTATGAAATTTCCTAAAAATATGAACATGGATAGAACCAGAAGAAAATAGGTAAAGAGAACCATATTAAGTCAAAAAGACATATGCCTTTGCCACTTGTATAAGGAAGCATAAGTTGATCTCAAGGAGGTAGAGACTACCATAGTGGTTACTAGAATCTGGGTAGGGTGTTAGAAAAGGGGATGGAGAGAGGACAATTAGTGGAAGCAAATGTACAGTTACATACAAAGAATAATTTCTAATATTTTATAGCAAATAGACTGACTATAATTGATATCAGTTTGATTAATATTTCAAAAATAGATGTTCTTAACATAAATAAATGATATCTGAAGCCAGAGAGATGGCATAGTACATAAATTACTTCCTTCCTAATCATAAGTACCTGTGTTCATAAATCCAGTACTGTATAAAAATTGTACATGGCAACCTAAGCAACTGTAATCCCAACATTAGGGAGGAGGTGGAGACAGGAGAATTTTTGGTGTCCATTGGCCAGAAAACTTCAAAAGAATGATGAACTCTGAGTTCAATGAGAGACTTTGCCTCAAGAAACAAAACAGAGTAAAACTGAGACACATCAGATTATGCATGGGCTATCAAATGGAACAAAAGAATCATAACATTTACTAATGAACGAGACCTTAGTATAGTAGAAACTTCCATAAACAATGTGAACATATTACTCTATTTATTTTTAATTTAGTTAATCCTGATGTAGCAACTCTAAAATTTATAGGAAATTGGAATAAGAAGAAGCAATGTAACTTGCCTACATTTATAGATGAAGAACTAGTAAGAGTCTGTGCTTCTCAGCACCATGGTCCTCTGACAAGATGTGTAACTGTTTTCTTCACACACACACACACACACACACACACACACACACACACACACACACACCATGAGACTGTCTATGTGGATCAACTGTCCATCACAGTAGTAGTTCTGAGAAAATACATATAGGCTGCATAAGATTCTTACTCAGGGATGACGTGTTTAGGACTTAGTTGAAGCCCTTAGAGAGAAACCATGTCTGCTCTTTGTATTTGTGCAGGTGGCCAGTTATTCTCACTCATCACTGTAATTAACAACTATTGAGAGTTTCTATATGCCAGGCCTGTGCCTGTAAGTACTGTAGGCATTAGCAACAATTTTCATATCAGTGTTATCTTCTTGCAGATGGAATAAGGCTAAGTTCACAGAATCCCATAAGCATGCAGTGATGAAGCCTGGGTTTGAAGTTTGCCTGTGCTGAGCTTCAAAATTTCAACATTTCCTCAATAGCAAATGAACAGCTATGTATAACCAGGGTCAAGGGTAAAGGGCTGATTTGCATGAACTCCAATGATCACATTATGTGGCCATTGAAAAACAGACAGAAATAGAAAACATCTTTGCTAAGAAAAGTGACTGGAAGATAATTTGAGAGGAAGATAGAATGTGAGAGCTGGTAGATGAGGAGAAATGCTGTGACGTGTTACCCCTGGACATGGCATGGCTATTACACACATGGAGTCACTGCAGCTGTGCTTACCTATGCAAAACCTACACAGGAGGTTTCCCAAAGCCCTGTTCCTAGCTGAGATGCTTTTGAAAGTTGATGGTTGCTGACAAGGAACAGTCACTTTTCTTTGAGGAGTGGCTGCTGGTAGGTTGTTCATGCCACAATGAATAATCCCACCCCTATATAGCCAATACTAACTGGACTCAGTGAGCTACTGGATTAAGAAAAACCATAAAAGATATAATGTTGGGCAGGAGATGTATCGGGGGAGACAACGAGGGAGTCGGAAGGGAGGTAGACAAGACCAAAATGCACTACATGCATGTATAAAAATTTCAGAGTATAAAAAGTAACACTAGATTACTTTTAATTTTAATTTTAAAGGCATATCACAAAATAAGACTTTTAAAAAGTAACTATGAATATAAATCATTTATTGAATAATATAAAAATCTTAAGAATATTCACGATTTACCTTATTAATACAATAATTCTAAAATCTAATGATAGTTGACTTGATTCTTTCATGACTGATAAATGTTGGGTCTAGGATCCAGACCATGAACTGTAATTATTAAATCTTTTTCTTTGTTTTAATGCTTTAAATTACAGGAATGCAGTCAGACAACACTTGAAATTAAGAATGATGGAGGCAGGCAGGACAATGAGTCACCTTCAAGTAAAATGACCCCAAATTAATCCCATTTCTCAGGAGAGTATAGAGAAATGTTAATTTTTCTGGTTGATCCTCTATATATGTATTATATATTTTTGTGAGTGTTATTTTGTGTGGGTGTGTGATATAAGGTGTGTGTGTGTGTATGTGTGTGTGTGTGTTTGTGTGTTTGTGTGTATGTGTGTGTGTGTTCTGTGTGTGGGAAGGCTTTTTGAATGTGATATGAATGTGGCAAACAAATGTACTTGTTAAATGCTGCTTAGGGATCGAATTCTGTCAACAAAATTTACAACTTCAATTTGGTTTTGAGATAGAGAAGAGATTTAAATGAGACATGGTAAGAAAATGAATATTGAATTAAAAGTAATTGATACTTAGGAAGGCAAAGGAATACAGAATATTTGTATTTTAGCCTTCACTATGAGATTTCTTGGATATTTTATGTTGAATTGAATTCTGAGAAGCTAAATGCAAGCAAAATATTTACTTCACATTGTGAGAATATGAATGTTTAATGTGCTTTGCTTCGTTATGTCTGATTCCAACATTAGTAACAAAGACATTTTTCTATCTGATTTTTAATGCATTCTAAGTAAACTAAAATTTTGACTAAAAAAAACTTGGATATTTAAAGAATGAGTTTTTCTTGTCAATAGATATTTATTGTCAATCATATTGGCCATTGTAATTAGAGAAAGAGGTTGAGTCCCTCCTGTTAGAGATACAACTAGGAAAAGAAACAGCAGCTCATCATTTAATCATTAAAATTATATGTCAAGTGGATAATCAGAATTTGATATGTACATGCAAAAAGATATGGTACTATGCCATAGAAGAGTGTGGAACTTGAAGCCAGATGGACAGCATGGGTTATTGTAACAGATGTATCTCTGCTTCCTCTCAGTTTAAGACTGTACACAAATTGATTGCTATTGCAACCCTATAATATAACAAAATGATAGAATCAATTACTCTAGCACTCAGATTTTACAGCTGTAAAATCCAGGACACAGAGAGAATAACTGCTAAAATCTAGCATTTTAAAATAATGTAGTCAATGATTAATTCTAAATGCACTTGGTTTCCAGACTGCATTTTCTCAGCTTCTCTACCTACACCTTTTCTCTATGTCATTGTCTTCTTGGAAAACTAATGAGTAAGTAGACTGTCCCATCTTTATGATGCTGTTCATATCCAGAGAATTTGATTTGAGAGAACAGTTGTCTGCTTTGTTTGCTTGTTAGAAAAAACTGGGGTGGAAACAAATTATTAAGTGAACTTAAATAGATATAAGTACTTCTGCATAAAATGACATCCTCTAAATCTAAGGCAACCTGTAAGAGGAATCATATCTCTCATATTTCTCATTATACTTTTGTCTTGGAGACTTTTATTGATATTAAGGATAATTTGACTTTTTTAAAATAGTGTAAGTGAAATCAGGAAGAAAGAGGGAGAAAATTCTTTATTGACCATGGATTGTCAACTTGGAGATAATTTTCTCTTCAATTATCTTTTGATTTTATGATATTGTTTCCCTTATTTGTCCTACTCTGAAGTCATGTACCTGGCTAGTGGATAAGGTGGCGTCAAAGTATAGACTCTTCCTACTGATTTGTGAGCTTTGTGCAATCTTCACATTGGGTGAGATCTTCTGTTCCCTTTCTACAAAATGGGAACCGCATTGCATTCTCCTCTATTTTCCACAAATGAAGTAAAGCAGTGAATTATTACTAAATATGGGTTGAAGATATGGATAGGATCCTATCGTTTTCAGTTAGCGATGTGGGATGGTGAGTACTTCAGTTACCTTTCAAATTGCTGCTTCTGAAGGCACGAAGTAGAGACTGATAAATTCTAGTGTTGCCCACTTTAAGAGTGGGTCTTTCTACCGTGACTAGCCTAATAAAAACTCCTTCACAGAATGGCTAGAAGTTTGTCTTATAGATGATTCTAGATCCTGTCAAGTTGGCAGTCAATAGTAAGCACTATGATAGCTTTCTGGAAATTTAAATCTCAAAGCAAGTATCATCCGTAAGAACAAAGTCTGTGCTATTTTGTGGTTTTATGATTTGGAGTCTTAGTTCACTCTTAAAGTTTCTAATTTTAACATGGGGATGGTACTACTATGTAGGCTTATTGACGACTTTATGCCAGACGATAGCTGCAACAGGCTGCATTTGTTTTCTGTGTTCTAAGGAGGAGAGTTTTCTCTCAGCAGTGTATCAGAGTCGGAATGCTTTGGGAGACAACACATGGCAGTAAGAAAAAAACAAGCCCAGGGAGGGGCTGATATAGTCACACAGTGGAATCTTATTCAGCCAATAAAGAAGGAAATCCTGTTATGGTATGACATAAAAGAAATTTGAAGGCATTATAGTAAGTGAAATAACAAAATTATGGACAAACATAGCTTGACTTCACTTACATGAAGTCTGTAGAGTAACAGAACTCATAGACAATAAGATTATCAGTTTCCAGGTCTAAAACAAGGGGAACTTTACTGGGGGATAAAGTTCTAGTCATAAACGAAGAAAATTTATAGACTTTACTATATAAACATGCTCATAAATAGCAACCTTTACCACATGTTTGAATGCTTGTGTAGGTGGGTCTCAGGTTATATGATTTGGATCATTATAAGGAAATTTAGGAGGGTCCTAAAGAAATTCTAGAAAGGCTTTTGTTCAAGACCAATATAAGGCAACAGAAGTAGTCCAATAGCTGACCAGAAATATGGTCAAAGACCTACAAAAACAGAATTTACCAAAAAAATTAAA
Source organism: Cricetomys ansorgei (assembly GCA_026225945.1). NCBI lineage: Eukaryota > Metazoa > Chordata > Mammalia > Rodentia > Nesomyidae > Cricetomys > Cricetomys ansorgei. Next base: position 76,100 of record JAMJFZ010001338.1, read on the forward strand.
GGTTTTTATATTTTATTACAATATGTGCATAATCATGAAAGGACAGTTCATATATAACTCATGTATAACTGAACTCTGGCTCTTTATTTCGTAACTGAAATCTTCACTCCTGGTTCTCCTGCCATGTTTGTAACTGAAAGTTCCTGTTTCTCTCTCTCTCTCTCTCTCTCTCTCTCTCTCTCTCTCTCTCTCTCTCTCTCTCTCTCTCTTATCTCTATCTCTCTCTCTCTCTCTATCTCTATCTCTATCTATCTCCTTTACCTGTAACTGAAGGCTGTTCTCCTATTCTCCTGTCCTGAAAAACCACTCTCCTCTCCATGTTGTAGTACTTCTGGTAACTGAATGCTATCATATCAGATTCTTGTTCTCTAGCCCCAACTGCGCTATGACAGATTCCTAACTTGTAACTAAATCCCAACTTGTACAGATTCCCGCTCTGCCTTTTTCTGTTTTATCCTCACTAACTCAGGAAAGATAAAGAGAAAAAAAATCAGAAGAAATTTTCACAGCCTCTTTTGGCTGTCCTTATCTGTCTGAAGCCTGGAGAACTGGACTAACATCTAACATCTTCTGTCCCACTAACTATCAATGTCAACTACTAACACCTCTTTAATGCCCTAAGCTGTTCCCAGAAGTCCAAGAGGCATCCAGTCATAAAGAAGGGTGCACAGGACAGACTTCAAAGTGTCCTGCTACAAGGCTGTTCTCTTATGTTGATGCTCGGCAATTTTACTATTTTGAATTTCGTATCTTTTTAAAGGATGTGTCATATAATCAGAATAATGACAGAGAAGGCCTTCTTTCATCTCTCGGAACAATGGGTTCTTCTTGCTACCAACTCTCTTGATTTCAATGATAAACTTCAGCTTTGTTTCTTTTGCTGTTGGTACTTTGCTGCTTCCTCTATGTTTCACTCTCAAATTTTAACAATGCAATTGTTAGTGAAAATAGTTATATACCTTTATTCAGCAGATGTCTTTTGCATGACATCCTTAGCCAATAGACAGGCAGCCTGGGGACTGTGCATCTACCTTAGGGCTTCTATTGTCTATGCTACCTCATGATCAAAGAAAAGCCTATAACTTTTCCTTTCTTAGATAAGTCCAATGGGGCAACTTCCTACAGACATGGCATCATAAAGGACGACATTTTGTTGTTGTTTATTGTTCTCTCATACAATGCATTCCAACTGTAGTTTCCTCTCCCTCCACTCCTCCCAGTTCTTCCCCAGAGCCAATCTATTTCCCTTCAGAAAAGGTCAGGCCTCTGACATCAACCAAACACGGCATAACAAGATACAATAAGACAAGGCGCAAATCCTCATATAAAGCCTGGACAATGCAACCTAGTAGGAGGAAAAGTGTCCCAGGAGCAGGCAAAAGAGTCAGAGACATATCCATGCCCACTGTTAGGAGTCCCACAAAAACATCAAGCTAAACAACCACAACATATATGCAAAGGGCCTAGTGCAGACCCATGCAGGCTCCATGATTGCTGGGAAGACATTTTTATTACTTTCATTATTTTTTTTTTTTTTAGATTGAAGGGCATTTGTTTCTCTCTATATGGAATAAATAATAAATCTTTGACAGAGACAAAATGGTCTTTGTTATAAAGTAGATGACTTGAAAATTGGTATCTGAGCAATTGCATCTAATCAGTGTATCATATGGGGATACCTTGAAACGTTTCTCCCCTATCAAGTATTAACAGTCTGTCAATAAGCTTTGTTAAGGAAAACAAGAGGTACTAATTTTGAGTTGCATTTGTGAAGCAATTGTTATCATTCCTGAATGTTTGGGTAGATAAAGAGAGATGGGCATAGGCGTCTATAGATATAGATACATAGATATACACCTAAGAGTAAAACCTACAGTGGTGTGTGTGTGTGTGTGTGTGTGTGTGTGTGTGTGTGTGTCTATCTGTGTGTGTCTGTGTGTGTGTGTGTGTCCTGGGGATTGACTCCAATACTGTGCAGATGATAAGAAAGTATCCTACCTCTGAGCTCCAGAGCCAACCCCTGATTAAGCAACTCTAAAACTTTTAAATATTATTTTATTTTTCCAGTTTCATTCATATATCTTAGCTCACTACCAATAAAATTCTTTATGTAGTTTCATTTTAATAATTTATTTCATGAACTCTGGAAAAAATCTTAATTACATGTCACTGTTGATTATATAAAATCAACAATATTTTAGTAAATGTATATATTTAAAATATATTTAAATTAATTTTTTTCGTGAAGGGTTTCTCTGTTTTAACTCTGGCTGTGCTGGAAACTCACTGTATAGACCAAGCTGGCCTCAAACTCACAGAGATCTGCCTGTCTCTGCCTCCTGAGTACTGGGATTAAAGGCATGCACTGCCACCACCGGGCTAAGATTTTATTATTTACACAATTTTTCAGACAATGAAGATAAACTTCACAAGTCTAAGAGAGGCACCTAGGCATTTCCTAAACAAAGTAGAGAGGAAATTAGGAATATGGACTTTGGACTATAAAGTTCAATATAGACTATGCTCAGAAGAGTCAGGAGTCAGAAATTCAAAATAAATTCTAAAATGTGACACACTGAGCTTCCTTGGGTTGGTTGATATGGATTTTGCCCTAAGTATATGCACAAAAAATCAAAGTCAGCTTATTACAAAGGTACTTTCCTATCTGTGATTACTATCTAAATTATGAAACCAGCCTAGCTGTCCATCAGTAAATGAATACATAAACATGTTGAGTGCAAAGGAGTTTTATTCAACCATAAAGAAAATATTGGGCTACATTTGGTACTATATATCTTGAATCCCACAGTAGGCAGGCAGAGACAGAAAGATCACAAGTTCCCAGACAGCTTGGGCTTTGGAAGGAGTTCAAAGTTAGAAAGAAAGAAAAAAAAAACAAAGAAAGAAAGAAGGAAAGAGAAAGAGAGAAAGAGAGAGCAGGAGGGAGGAAGGAAGGAAGCAAGGAAGCAAGCAAGCAAGAAAGCAACTTGGAGGAAAACAGAAGGAAGCAGTGATGGCCATGTTAGATGAAATAACACAGGCGCATGTATTTTCTCTCATATATGAAATCAGAATGAAACAGAAGGGAAAGACTATAGAGAAAGCCCTGCTTGGAATATGGGAAGGAAAAGACATGAGACAGGAGGGGATAGGAGAAAAGGCAGTGGAGGGGGTAGGTGTGAGCAAACTTCATTATATGACTGTATGAAAACTACAGGAAGAAATTCCTTACTTTGCACAATTACCATAAAAGGAAGCTGTTTGAAAAAAGAGGAAGAAAACAGCCTTTAAGATGCTGGATGACGGAATGAGTGGAAAACAAAGGAGAGGGATAGAAAAACAAGTTAAAATCTCTTGGATTTTATATATCTTGGAAGCTGTCCAGTCCCTGTCCATGGTGGATTACTGGCCATTGACAGGTTTGTTTATGCTCTCTGAACACAGTAGTTTGAGACTGATATTTCAAATCATTACTAAGAAACTGGACAAAATAGATCATTCCATAATTATTCAATATGAAGTGATTAGCTCTGAAATCATATACATGAAAGTAACATCATTCAGAATGGGTTTTATTTATATATTTAAGAATATACACACAGAGATATGTAACAACAAATACGAATTTCAAATATGAAAAATGAATTTGAGACAGAGCAAGGGGGTTGGGTAGTGGAAAGGGTTGGAGAGGAAAGTGGGAAATGATGTAATTATATTTTAATTTCAAAATCTAAGTAATTAAAAAAATTAAAAGTATGTATCAGTTCTTTGGCAAGTACTCATATCCTCCTTTGAATATTATAGTAGGGCTTTTTGTTATAGTATTATGGTCTAGTCACCAAGACAATCAGTGAATCTTTAAAGGTAATTCTGGTTGAAAAGCACACATCCTAGCTTCTGAGTCTCTCCATTGGCCCTTTGAACTGGATTACTTATTGCACTGTTGGATATTTAGTAGCTCAGGCCATTATCCTACAGATGCTATGGTGCCTTCCTAGGCACAACAACCAACATAACTGCATAACTGCAGACATTGCCAAATGTCTTCTGAGAGGGAGAACAGTCTTCCATTGAGAACTACTGGAAACAGTAAAGCTAATACAAATTTACATTTTTTAATCTGCCAGTGACTTTAGTAATTCAAAGCCAAACTCATTGCATTAAATGATGTACAGGAGATTGAGTATGTTCTCTGGAATATAAAATGATGAAATGGCAAACAGTCCCTAAACCACACATAAGTGTATTTGAAGAAACAAGTTACAAGGCCTGGAGGGGTGGATTAGCAAGCAGTTGGGGTACTGGATGCTCTTTCTGGAGACCCAGGTTGGATTCCTGGCACCCACATGGCAACTTACAACATCTGTTAACTCCACTTTCAAGGTATCTGATGCCCTCTTCTGGCCTCCAACGGCACCAGGCACTCAAATAGTGCATAGGCACACATTCAGGCCAAAACATCTGTTCAGAACAAATAAAAATAAAAACTTTTAAAGAAAATAAAGATTAAGATACATACTGGACTGGGAACAGGGAAAGCTGGAACTTCTGGCCTCCGCTGTGTTCTAGCTATTTGCACTTGAATCAATTTCGTCCACCTAGAGTGACTGAAAAAAAAGCAAAAGGATTCCAATATATTTAAATATACGCAGGTTCCTACCAGCTTTAAGTCCTGTTTATGAACCTATTGTCCTTTGGACAATAAACTTCCAAAGACCATATGTTGAAGAGGGCCGGCCAAATGCGCTTTCATATCCAAGCCTAACCTCAATGGCTTCCCTTCTTTCTTTTATTCTGATTAACAAGGGTCTTCCTGAACCATCCTTACTGATTAATGAGAAACATAGGGGAGGTATGATCCAGCCAAGGCACTTACTTGCCCTGAAATGATATTAACCTTTTCCCTGCAAAGGAAGGCAGGGTTCAGACTGCTCTGGTTTTGCAAGCACTTTTTGTTGACCTCATACATGTAAGTTAAGTGAGCAAGGACCCTAGCTTGAGATTCTGTGGGAACCGCAGTCTTCAGACCTCTGCGCTTGCCTCTCTTCCCAGAAAACGGATGTCAGAGGATACTCAGCATTTCCGCCACAAGTAGGCTGTAACGTTGTCATTGCATCAGGACTCTAAAATGAGAGATTACTCTGCCTCCCAAGATTGTTTTCCACACACCAGCTAATTAGGCAACATGACAGCAGGGTGGAGCGATACTGGTTGTCTCCACACCCACAGTGGAATTGGCCTGGTGCCGCTGCAAACCACCCTCAGAGCAGGGCCATTCTCCGCAGCCACACCCAGACACAGCAGCACTTTGTGTTTTTAAAGGCTCATTTTAACTTAAAATTGTGTATATTAGTTAATCTCGATGTAAACATGAAATGTCAGCTCTTTCTTGTCTCTAATCAATCTCTCTTTTTACTTTTTTTATTTTTTATTTTTTTTTAAGATTTAGAACTGGCCTTGTACAGTATGCCAGATCCTAAAGAGAACTGATACAGTTTGACACACAATTTCAATTTGGGCTAAAATAGCCCTTGGGATAACAGGAAAGCAGCTAACTTTAATTAAATCATCCTAAAGAGGACTTTTATTTATATTGTTTGATTAAATAGTCATGACAAAACTGATATCTAGGCAGAAAAATACATTTTTTAAAAAAAGAATATGGTTTCAGATATGCAAATAAACATATCTAAAGATCACATGCCACTTTGCGGGAACCTGTGTTTTCATTCCAGAACTCATGTTCCCTCCCTCCCTCCCTCCCTCCTTCTTTCCTTCCTTCCTTCCTTTCTTTCTTTTTTATCTTTTTCTTATGTAGAATGAAATGTTCCAGTCAAAGAAGTCATCTGTTAATTCAATATGTAATAAGTACTATTATGTTCTAGAAATTGTCCTTCTGAAATCAGTATGTTCATTACATTGGCTGGTAGTCACAAGAACAGATTAATTTTCCAACTCCTCTTTGTCTCCTTTTTCCTTTTCCAAGGCACCTTACCTCATGAGTAATCCAGGAATTGATTCTGTGCTGACACACTTCCACCAACAGTGAAGGCTGGAATTCAAAGTCAGACTTCCGGGCATCTCACCAATATGATTTTAACTGTATCCACGACCTTGCTACTATATTGACTGAGAACAGCATTAAAGGACATTTTCCCTCCAGGTTGAGAATTTACCATTTTCTTTTTTAAACAAGAGGAAACATTTCAAAATTTCTGAGCCTAAAATGAGCTGTTTACACAGATCAAATGATCTGTCAGTCTATCCAGCCATGTGTGACTATGGTTCATTGAAAGTGACCCAGTTCCCTGCAAAGGTTTCACCATCTGGAAATCAATGAGCTATCCAAGGGAAGGGGCAATGATGAACAAGTGATTGCAGGGCTCTGGAGGCTATGAGTTTGCCTCCTTAAAATCAAGCACGATTTTTGGTGCTTCCTATGTTATATTCTTCAAAGAGACCTAGAAGTAGATTTTCCCCATTTCAATCTCAAGCAGGCAGACTTCTAGTAACAGACAGCTAAGGCTGACCATATCCCATGCTTCCAAATATCGCCTAAAGACTTCACGTGACTTAACTCAGTTAATCCTCAGGGCAATCACCATTAACAATTCTTAGTTTAATTATGAAAAAATAGACTGACTTGGAGAATGTAGGTAAAGCATCCAGCAGTCACATGACCAAAAAGTTAGTATTTAAACACAGTTAGCATTACTCCAAATCTCAAAGTTTTACTTACGACTTAACACTTTCAATTGGCTCTCAAGTGGACTTCACTATGTATCACATTAGCAGTTACTCATGCTAATAATGCCAGCTGCTACAGCTTTCTAACACCATAGCCCCAATGTGCTTAGCGATTTTGTGCAATAGAAGTTTACTGTAATAATTGTTCACTGAGTTAAAAATGGTTGTAAGACAACATTATAAAGTCATTCATCTTCTATGTGTAGGTTGGAGAACCCATTTCTGTCAGGCATTGAAAAACATGCCAGCAGAGGGTGATTCAGGAAATCTGGAAACTGGAAAATCTGGAGTGGGAAATTTCTATAGTTATGTACCTCTATCTCCTTATCTATCCTACCTACAATCTTATCAATTATCTATATACTCATATTTGTCTATTTATATAATCTAACCATATATATATATATACATATATATGTAATTTTTCTGTTTATGATATCTATGTATGTATCTATAACAATTATCTCTCAATTGTCTATCAATTATCTATAATATCTATCATTTATTTATAATATTTGATATTCATCTATAATATATGTCATCTATCTAGCTATCTAGCTATCTGTCCAGCTATCTCTAGTTCTCTTTCTCTGATAAACCTATACTAATACTGGAAAAGAAGAGCTCAATGCATTTGGATGTCTTATGAAACTCCCCAAATATATTATTACTTTGTTAAAAATAGTGTTTTTAGTCTCAAAAATTAATACTCAAAAATAATAATATAATTTCATATAAAAATCTTACCAGGCGAAAGTAGAAAGAGAAACAAAATAGAGAAATAAATATACCAACCGCAAGTAAATCTTAGGATCTCTAGGAAGGGAGGAATTTATTTTTGTTTACCTTATTTTTCTATAGTCGAAATTGTTAGGAAAATTTTTATGAAAGCAGATTTTGCATTTGGGCTGTGTTGTGACATAGTCACTTATGTAACCACTGCCACTGCAACTCCGATGCACAGTAGTTCCATCACCCCAGATGTTCCCAAGTGTCCTCCTCCTCTGGCTTCCAGTACGGCTGTCACTGACCTAATTGTTGTCTTGAAATTATTTTCATCTTAAACTGTCACATAAATGGAACCATGCAACATTTTACACCTTGCTTCCCACAGAATGTCAGTGAGGCTCATTCGTGTTGTAGTAGGTTTGAGAGTTTATGGATTTCTAGTCTTCAGTAGCAATCCATTGGACAGATATGCCCTTGTTTGTGAGCTCATTTATCAGCTCACATAAATACAAACTTTTATAGGATTTAGTGATAATAAGTAATGTTGTAGTAAGTATTTTTTATAGGTTGTATATGGAAACATTTAAATTTGTTTCAGGTAAATATGTAGGGGTTAGACTGTTATGTTGTATGGTTAGTATATGCAGGATTTTATAATAAATGCCATTCAATAACATTTTTAGAAATGACTAAAGACTCCTGAGAATTAGAAAGATGATATACAGAGGTCCTCAGCATTGTTATACATGATTCCCAAGAGTTAAGTCCTAATTGTAGAACAGTATAATTTGATGCAGTTTATCTGAGTACTTGGTGTCATGACAGTCCATGCATAGATTTATTAAGGGTAAAACAAGTTGCTATATTTCCATTATTTTGATGTTACATTCTGCCTGTATAACAATCATCTGTGCAGCACATTAACTCCTGAAATCTACTAGTGTTTCCACGTCTATAATTTTATACTCTTGAGGATGTTATAGAGTTAAAATGCACTATAAGAACATTTAGAGAAAGGTCATTTTTACTTGGAATAAAGTCATTTAAATCCATCTGAGTTGCTACACAGGCATATAACTCATTAATTTTTAGTGTTAATGGTTATTTCTAACTTTTTTTTCCTCTAACAACAAAACTTCTGTCTTTCTTATAATTTATTTTGTAAAAGTGAAGCCCTGTTTTCATTCTCATAGATATATAGCTGTTGAAACAGACCACACACTTTTTCACAGGGGTTCTACACACAACGATGTGTGTGCTGTTCCTCTGCTTAAACATCATTTATATCATATCCCCACATGTTCATATACCCTGAAGCATCGAGGCCAACTTCAAAGGCCATATCTTTCAAAACCATCACTGCTCATTGCTTTTATATAAATTATATTTCCTGTGTACTTGCATGTGCTTAATTTATACCATTTACTATATTCTATTGAATTAGCTATGTTCTCATGTATTATCATCTTAATAATACTTTGTATGTTGCTACATTCTCTTGACCAGAGCAATTTTTTTTCCTTCCCCTTCCTCTTTTTCCTTCCCCTTCCCTTCCTTCCTTCCCTTCCTTCCCTTCCCTTCCTTCCCTTCCTTCCCTTCCCTTCCCTTCCCTTCCCTTCCCTTCCCTTCCCTTCCCTTCCCTTCCCTTCCCTTCCCTTCCCTTCCCTTCCCTTCCCTAAATATTGTGCAGCTATTTCCTCTGAACTGAAGTGTTCCCACCCAGAGGGAGGGGGGAAACTCAAGAGACTAATGAAGCTTAGAGCCTCAAAAACTAGAAGCTTCCCAAATCCCCTCCTCAATGTGACAAAAGCATGAAACCTTTTCTGAGGACAATTGATTCTCTTCAGTGGAGCTGCCTTCAAGTTGAGCAGGAAGCTGGAGAGGTGCAAATTTTTTGAGACATCACCCATGCTGAGGTAGGCCTTTTAATGATGCAGCTATCTCTGAGTCACACAGACTCTTGAAAGAAACCCCTCACTGGTGCTCTTGCCAGTAACTCAATGCACCCATTGACCTAGCAAGCCAGGCTTGGTTGAAATTGTTTCTTTGTTCTGTCATCGGTTCTCTATCTGATGTAAACAGATGTTGTTCACGTCTCCTGGATAAAATGCACACAGTGCATTTCAGGCTTCAGGATATTCAACATATTTCCTATACATGGATATTGATTTAATGTTTTTATGATGCCTTCATTAATAACTTTAGCTTCATATAATGTATCTCAATAACACTACCTTACCATTCCTCCCTGTTCCACCCTCCCACTCCTATGGCTTCAAAATAAATAAAAATACATACATGCATAAAGTCCAGCTTGTGTTGCAGGAACATGGCTCATGGGCATCACAATGGTTTTTGGAGTCAGCAGGCTGCATTGATTATGGACATTCAGGATGTCCAGGTGCTTGCAAGAGGCCCTTGTGCCTTTGTGATGTTCAGGGGCCTGCAAGAATTCTGGCTACCTGTAGGTTTGGGCTAATATAGGCCAAGTGAATGTCCTTGTTTTAAATTTTTGATTAGGATAAATCCTTATAAATTAGAGAAGAGGAAAGTTTTAAATTCCAAATATCTATGTCAATTACTTTCTTAGCTGTAACATTGTTGTCTTCTGTTAATTTCCATGTAGCACTCAACGTTATAGTTGAAGTGGACTCATTCTGCCAGTGTCCCATTTAATGGCTGCTTATTTAGATAGTCTGCAACTGAGCACTGTTTTTTTCCAGAGAATGAGACAACCTAGCTGAGGCAGACACTTGCTTTTACTTCTAAACATGTTTCTTCCAACAGAGCCAGGCCCCAGCTTGGTTTCTTTGAGGTACACGGAACGATTTTATTCTGCTTCATTTTTTTTTTCTGCTTGATAATAAAGAATTTCAATTCTTTTTACTTCAATGGGTAAAATTCCAAATTAAGGTGATTTAGAAATGTATAACATGAAATTTGTTTATACATTACTTGACAATCATTTCGATCTAACCAAATGATTAATTAAAAGTGAACCCTTGTCTACCTCTCTGTCACTAGGTACAAAACCTATAGACTTCAAGAGTCTTTTGGGTGGGTTGATCTTTGTCTTCAAGACAAAATTCTCTTCAGTACTATTAATATTCTTTGTTTTGAATTCCTCTTGCCTAATATAAGTATAGCCACTCAAGTTTTCTTTTGATTGATGTCAGCATCATGTGCCTTGACCTGTCTTTCACACTTAACCCGTTTGTATTTTTGTGTTTAATGTATTCTTCCAGCAAGCAGCAAATGGGCAGGTCTTGCTTTTTTTTTTTCTTCAAAAGAGGGTTTCTCTGTTGTAATTCTGGCTGTCTTGAAACTCACTCTGTAGACCAGGCTGGCCTCAAACTCACAGAGATCCCCCTGCCTCTGCTTTCTGAGTGCTAAGATCAAAGGCGTGTGCCACCTGGCTCATGTCTTGCTTTTTAAATTTAATCCAACAACAGCAATATTTTAATGTACATATTTGCATATGTGACATATTTATATATGTCATATATTTACTTTAAAATAAATATTTATATTTAGTTTACATATCAGTCATAGAAAATAGCTACTTATTATATGGATTGTTGATAATGCTACATACCAGACTACCAGCTTATTAATTATATGTTTTCAATTTCTTTTTTATAATACTTTTATTAATAAATTTAGTTTTGTACAATGTATCTCAATAAGTCCCTCTTTCTCCCTTCAGCTCCTATAAGAAAGAAAGACTAAAGACAAGAAAAGAAAATGAAGTTCAGTAGCTAGTGTGGCAGAAGCATGAATCACAGGCACAACACAGTTCCTGGAGGCAGCATATTGTTCTGAGGATGGGTATTACCCAGGCCCATACTAGCCCGAGACCAAGACCAAGCACAATGAAGTTCAACCTGAAGTTGGCCTCTCACCAAGGCTGCAGGCACCCAGCCCTCTAGCAGGTACCCAGACTGAGCAGGCACTCTGATATCCTGCAAGCATCAGGGCATCCCACAGACCCCTAGACATCCTGCAGACACCTGGACATACCACAAGGACCAGGACCTCCTGCAAGCATCCTGATAACACACAGGCACCAGCATATCCCCCAGGCATCATACAGGCATAAGGACATCCTGCAAGCATGAGTTTTCAATTTGTTCCATCACCTCTTAAATAGTCTCTTTCAAAGATGAGGAAAAATTCTGCAAATGCCATCTTCTGGTCATGACACAACCATCGCAATCAAGAACTACAACAGTGGGGACTGCCTACACTGAATTCACACAAGTAAATTCAGTCCTCAGTCGTCAGTCAAATGTGAATGGAAAAAGGGATCAGGGAAACCAACCCTCACTCCTGAACCATTTGCAACTAACAGAGCCAGAGAAAAGGGGAGGCATTGTGTTCAGTTGTGTACTCACTCTTCAGTAAATAGTTCCAAGCTAGACATTCTACATTTATCCTGGTTTAAACTAAATGAGACACAAAACGAAACCAAGATTCATGCATCTGAGAATGGGGCTGGTAAGATGATGGGTTTGGGAGGTGGGGAATTTGATAGCAATGGGAGGAAAATAAGACAGGGTGTATGTGGTGGCAGAGTAGTCAGAATGGCTTATATACATGCATGACATTGTCAAAGAACAAAATTAATAATAGCACATCTCAAAGATACTGTAAATGTGCCTGTCCTTAGTAACAGATAGACAAGTGAGACTCAAATCTGGATTACTGTCTTAATTTATCATGCATGGTTACTATGGTATTCTTAAAATGTCCTTTCCATTTAAGTAAAAAGTCTTTTTTTTTTCTGTTTCATCTTTGTTTTCCATTAGATGAATCAGATGCTTTAGTGTATCATTTGTCTGTTTGTTTACTAGCCACAGATTGTTATCTTTGGTTGTTGCAATTTTTAAATACTTCATTAATTAAAAAATATATTAAAATAAGAATGTCTTGTACCATTACCCAGGCAGCTTCCTCTTTTAGAGTTTTTTCTTTCGTTTGTGGAGATTTGTAATTCTATATGTTAAACATTTTCCTCTGCCTGGAAGTCTCAAAATTTCTTTTATTGCAGATGTTCAGTAACTAATAAATTCTTTAACTTTCCTGATGACTCTCCCTAAAGTTTCCATTTAACCTTTACTTTAAGAGGAAACCTTTTAAACAGAATTTTGTCTGGGTTGGCGCTTTTTCTTTTGTTACTTTAAGGAAGGTTCTGCTCAACCTTTTAAATGACTTTACTTCCAAAGAGTAATCCAGAAAATTCTTATTTTTTATGGTCACAAAGTCTTGCCTTAGCTCCTCATTTTTGTTTTGTTAGTGCTTCATGATTTTTTTGGTTTTTTTTTTTTTTTTTTTTTTTTTTTGCTTCCCAAGCTTTACACTGGAAGACCACAATTGTATTCAGTTAGTCTGTTCTAGTTTCCTTTAGCGGTTGATATTCTACCATATTTTCTTTGTTTTCCGTTTCATTTT